>PVJS01032667.1:7187-22726 GCA_004027185.1 Glis glis | reverse complement strand
TGGGGATTGAATCCAGGGGCATTCTACCTCTGAGCTACACCCCCAGTCCTATTTTTTATACTTTATTTTGAAACCGGTCTCACGAAGTTGCGGAGGGCCTCACTAAGTAGCTGAGGCTAGCCACGAACCCGGATCCTCCGGTCTCCGCCTCCCAAATACTGGGATTACAAGCGTGCATCACCATGCCCAGCCCCATGTCAACTCTTGCTAAAAATGGCCCCTGGACTCCTTAGTCTTGGAAACATCAAATGAAGCCAGCGTGTCCCTCCTCAGAGTCCTCAGGCCACCCTCATGCCCTCATCACTGCAGGGAGATTATAACTCACTTCCCAAGGCTCCCACAGAGCCTGCCAGTTTGAATAATAGTTCTGATAATATTTCCACCTAAATTTTACTTTGTATATATATGATTATTATTAATCCCAATTTTTAATCAGAGTGGCATGATTTGGAATGCTGTTTTAGCACCTCTACATGTCTTTGCTTAAAAATGGTCATAATACAGTTTAGGAACACACAAATATAAAAATTTTTTTAAAAAATTATCACTATTAGCAATTTTTGGTAAAAATTTATTCTTAAGTTTTGTATTTTAGCAGAAACTTAGGAAACACAAATATACTTAACTTACAAAGAAGTCAGTAATAATTAACATCACAGCTGCATATATATTAACCTTTATTATTGGAGTGAAATTTAGAATTCATGGCTCAGAGGCCAGGCGTGGTGGCACACGCTTATAATCCCAGTACTTGGGATGCAGAGACCGGAGGATCCGGGTTCGCGGCCAGCCTCAGCTACTTAGTGAGGCCCTCCGCAACTTCGTGAGACCCAGTTTCAAAATAAAGTATAACAAATAGGGCCGGGGGTGTAGCTCGGAGGTAGAACGCCCCTGGGTTCAATCCCCAGTACTGCAAAAAAAAAAAAAAAAAAGAATTCATGGCTCAGTAAGATAACTATAATTACAGCTTTATGTAGGTTTAACAACATTGACAAAAACTCAAATAATAGCTCTAGACATTTTATACATTTAAAGAACAGTATTAGTGATCAGAAATAGGCTTCTTATCTGATGAACAATTGTATCTTTCCTATACAATAATAAAACATTTATTCATTCAAAGCAAAGAGATATTAACCAAGTCTTAAATGATGGATTTGTGATGGTGCTAAACATATAAATGGCAGAACTTTCAATAACATCATTAACCATTTTATATGATTACAGTTCTGATACAATGCACATTCCATAAAGAGATCACATATTGGTGACCTTATATGTATATAAAACCTATATATTACCATTATATGCTTTTATGAAACATTTAGATAAACCTCTGATACACAGAATATTTAGCCCTCAGAAGTGTACACATCTATAGTTCCAGATATATAGGGTGTCAAATATAGTATAGTAACCCAAAGTAATAGTTGTTCATTTATATTGAGTTCAGGCAGGAACCCAGCTATGTCCTTGAAGATGACTCTTGGCTAAAAGTCTAGGGACAAATAGAAGAATAAAGCTTTCTTCACAGGCCCCCCTCTGAGGCTAACAAAGTAGGGCCTCTCCTCACAGCTAAGACCACAAGATAAGGCATCTAAGTCCAGCAAGACAGCACCACCCAGTCCTAACCACATGGAGCCTAAGATAGCTGCCCAGTCCTGGCCATATTGAACCTAATACAGGAAATCTAGCTCATGAAGCACATATGAAACCTGACCTGAGCCCCTGTATTGGTACCCCTGCCTGTTATTAATCCAATAAAAAGTGTTTTGCTGGGGCTATATAATCTGTATGACAGAGCCAGGCTTTATGTGTCTGTGTTTTACAGTCAGTGACCACTTTATAACTCAAGCTAAATGAACAACTACTACTTTGGGTTACTATAGTATGTATGACACACTATGTTTCTGAGATTTTAGATGTGTATGTATCTGAGGGTTAAATACAATGTGTATCTGAGGTTTATCTAAATATTTCACAAGAGTGTATAAAGTTAGAGCCTGGTGTGGTGGTGCACACCTGTAATCCTAGTACTTGGGAGGCTGAGACAGGAGGATTGCAGGTTCAAGGACAGTCTCAGCAAGTAGTGACACTCTCATCAACCTAGTGAGACCCTGTTTCAAAATAAAAATAAAAAATAGGGCTGGGGATGTAGCTCGGAGGTGGAATGCCCCTGATTTCAATCCCCAGTGCCACAAAAAAGTGTATAAAGTTAAAGATATATAGGTTTCATATATGGGCAAGGAAACCAATAAGTGATCTCTTCTGCAACACACATTGTTTCTAAACCATTGACTATATAAATGTTTGATTATTGTTCATCAGATAATAAGCTTATTGATGATTAACACTATTCCTTAAACTTATTAATGGTCCAGATCTATTCTTTGATTATTCTCAATGCTGTTAGCCTATATAGACTTGTTATAACAATCATCTTACTAAGCCATTCTAAATTTCATTCCAATAGTAAAAGTTAACCTGTATGTTAACTTCTATGCAACTGTGATGTTAATGATTATTGGCTTCTTTGGAAGTTAAATATATGTGTGTTTCCTATGTCTCTTCTTTGTGCAAAGATCCAAATGGGATTTGTTTTCTTCTTGATAATTATTTTGTGTTTTTCTTACAAAACTGTGTAACTGCTGTCTGTTAACATTTAACATAAGTACAACACCCAAAGAGTGTTTTGAGATGATAGCCATCACCTGCAAGACAGCTTCAAAGGTGTGGTGAGACTAAACTTCTGGGAGTTCAACAGCTGAGTCTTAGAGAACAATCAGAATATAAAAGTGCTCAGAAAGAACAGCCAATATTTGACCTTGCCTTCCAAAGTCAAATAGGACCCAGGGGATGATGGGTCCTGTCTAAGGTCCCTGAAGCTCTGTCAAACATCTGACCTTCTGAAACAGGGGGATCATGAAGGCTCCAGAGACTGGGAGCCACCAGCACATAGTCTGCACAAAAGGAGGGTCATTGAGAGGGAAATGCCCCACATGCATCAAGGGAAACCAAATGGTCAGCCAGACCATGACCCATCCTGGCAGATGGCACAAATGGTTGAGGAAAAGCCTCACAAAATCCCAAAGAGTAACCCTCAGGGGTCTTGACTGACCTTAACAGTAAAATAATTTTATAAAAATTTATGTTTGTCCAACATAGGGCTACCTACTTGGTCTTGAATTCCCAACAGGAATCTATAAACAAAAGCAAGTAACCTTGTATAAGCTCTAGTCCTTTTGTAAGTTAGCATTTCTTAAAAAATTGCAAATGACAACCCCACCCCCAGCATCCCATTCTAGACAAACTAGCCAATCACATCTGACTGTGAAACCACAATCCCAGTACTTTGGAGGTTGAGACAGGAGAATTGCAGGTTCACGACCAGCCTCAGCAACTTAATGAGGCAACTTAGTGAGACCCCATTTCAAACTAAAAAATAAATCAGGGCTGGGGTTGTATCTCAGAGGTAGAATGCTCATTAGTTCAATCCCCAGTACCAAAAAAAAAATAAAAATTAAAAAACGGGGGGGTTCCAATTCAATGTGCTTGCATACCTGGCTTCCCAGGTGGCAAGACCCTTTTTGCAAATGTAAAATTTCCTTTCTGAGGCATTTTCAAGCATGTATCTTTACTTATGACACCATGGAAATTTATTTCTAACAGCAGTAGAACAGAGAGTATTATTATTTGGCCATAGAGAAGGAAATTCTGACATTTGCAATATAGGTAAATCTTGAGGACATCAAGCTAAATGAAAAAAAGCCAGGAGTATGAAAATAAATGCCACATGGTCTTGTAAAGGGGTCTGCATGGCCAGGCAGGGAAGTTCAGTCTAGGGGTACCAATGAGGAGGTAGAAAAGTAGTAGGCAGATAGGGCTGAGGGTTAGGGTTAGGGTTAGCTGTCTTGTTTCTCCAAAAATCATTTTGACTCTGTTGTCATTCATGCGAGAGACTTATCATCAATCAATCAACATCAACACCATCTGCTACAAATGGTGTTAAACATGGGCCAGGAAACCTGAAGAGTTTCAGTGAGTCTCTTCCTTCAGCTGCTAAGAACATGAGCAGCTTGGAAGGGAAACCCATAGGACTGGGTAAAAATCTGAGGAATTATTTGTCGTATATGCACTGTTTGCTTAGACAGGGGATGGAGGTTGCTGTTTTCTCTGATTAGGCTCTCACTGGGGTTTGCCTGAAATGTTTTTGAGAAATACAGGCCTTTCTTGTGGTTTCTTGGGAGGGTTTTCAGTGTTAGAAACTCTATGATGCTGCAGCCTTTGACTCCCACTTAATCAGCTGCAGGGAAAACCAAAAGTAAAAATAACAATGCCTTTCCTCCTCCACCTGCTCATTAGTCTTTTAAACAATCTTTTTAGAAATGATTTAACCCCCTGTACTCCATTATATGTGGTTTCTTAATAAATATCTGAGCCGGGCATGGGGACACATGCTTTGGGAGGCAGAAACCGGAGGATCCGGGTTCGCGGCCAGCCTCAGCTCTCTCTCTGTCTCTCCCTGTCTCTCCCTGTCTCTCTTTCTCTCTCTCTCTCTCTCACTCTCTCTCTCTCTCTCTCTCTCTCTCTCCTCTCTCTCTATCTCTCTCTCTCTCTCTCTCTTTCCTTAGTGAGGCTTCCGCAACTTTGTGAGACCTGGTTTCAAAATAAAGTATAAAAAATAGGGCCGGGGGTATAGCGCAGAGGTAGAATGCCCCTGGGTTCAATCCTCAGTCCGCAAAAAAAAAAAAGAAAGGTCTGGATAAGGGTTAAAGAGATGGAGATCCTATCATTCAACAGATAATGTCTGTCATACCCTATTATTCAAGTCCTAATCCAAGTTATCCAAAGGAAATTTTTTTTAAAATGTCCCATTTGATTTTAAATAGTTACAAAGCCCTCACTTACCCTTTACTCACCCCCTGCTTAAAATAATACCTGGCTTTTAAAAATACATAGTGGGATTCCAAGATGGTGACTGAGGGAGACACCACATTGCGATCTCTCTGAGACCTGGATCTCAATAGCCATGAAAGCAGCTTTTAGACAAGAGAAGAAAAGCAATGAAAAAATGAACCAAAGATCAAAAAATGTGAAACGTGATGGAATCAAAGCCAGAAGATAAAGCAGAGGACAGCAAAAAGCTCCAAGAGCCTTACCTAGGGAATGGCAGTGGCACTATCTTGGCCAACCCATGCCAGTGGCTACCGGCATTGTGGCTTCCACACACCACCAGCAAAGAAGCCAGACACTTGTTGTGAGTCCAGCAGCCACAGATCAGCAGCAACAAAAGCAAGCAGTAGCTTGCTTTGCACTCAGCAGAGACCCAAACAGAGGCAGTGAGAGCAGCTGCAGTGGCACCATCTTGGCCAAACCGTGCTGACAGCTGCCAGCATTGCAGCTTCCACACACCACCACAAAAGGCTACAGCAAACAGTTGTAAATCCAGCAGCCATGGAACAGTGGCAACAAGGCGAGCAGCAATTTGCTCCACACTCAGCGACCTGAACTGCTGCATCAGCAGAAGCAGGGGCAGTGCCATCTTTGTTGGACCATACCCATGGCTACTGGCATTGCAGCTTCTGCAGGCCACCAAAACAGAAGCCAGCAACCTGTTGTAAGACCAGTTACTGCAGATCATCAGCGACAAAAGCGAGCAGCAATTCACTCCATGCTCAGAAGAGACCGGAGTGCCCGGAGGCCTGACCAGAACCTGTGGCACCAGGGCTCAGCCCATGCCCTCCCCCAGAGATTAAGAGCAGCACTCAATGAGACCATAAGTTAATGAGCTGCCCCAAGGGGAGATCACCCAGAGCGGCCACAGGGACTCATGTGGCAAGCAATAGACTCACAGGGTCTGAGACTTTGCAGATCACCCCTGTGGAGGTGGGAGTGGGGTCTGCTGTGAAACACAGTAGATTCAGGGATAAGCAGACAGCCCCTGGAAATATTTGGGCAGGACAGACCTACAGCTTGCAGGTCACAGCACAGGACACACAGTTGTAGTACCTGGAAAAAAATTAGACCAACACAGCCCTCTCTGCAGAAAACATGGAGGTCCATGTTTGCACAGAATTGGGTCAAAGCAACATCCACCACTTCTGTAGGCAAAGAGAGACACAAGCCCAGGGCCCCCAACTGGCAACACCTACCATATGTGTAGACAGAGAGAGACATAGGAACAGCCCAAGTGGAGAATGTGGAGACCCACTCCTGCAGTGAGAAGGGTAATAGTGACACTGGGCGCCTGCACAGGCAGTGAGAGACACCAGGCAAGGGTCCCCATCACTGAAGAAGAACAAGAATTGGGCTTGCAAGTAGACATTATACTGAGCAAGTGAGAATAACCATTCAGTAAAGGTAATTCATCTTTAAAGCTCACCTAGTAGCAAATATCTACCTCCAGAATAAGATACTATAAAGGGAGAAAGATTAGACAAAGGAAACCTACAGAGTGAGAGAGAGCTACCAAAAGCAAAAAAGATATAAATTTAACAAACCTGAAGTCATGAGAAGGAAGAATAGCAAAGAAACAATGAGCTCCTACAACTCCACAACATCAGAACCCGTCAACACAGAAGTGCAAAGATTGCCAGAAGGACAATTCAGAACTTTAATAGTAGAAATGAATTCAGAGTGAGCCTGAAAGAAATGAAAGATCACATAAAGAATCTGACACCCTGAACAGGAATTGAAAACAATCTCTGAAGGAAGTGAAGGATGAAATAATTGAAATGAAAGCATCAATAAAAACTATCAACAATAGACCAGGCCACATGGAAAACAGAATCTGACTCTTAGAAGATGACCTCTCCAAAAATGAACGCATAGTATATAATTTAAAAAATAATTCGATGCCAGGCGTGGTGGCGCTCGCTTGTAATCCCAGTACTTGGGAGGCGGAGACCGGAGGATCCGGGTTTGCGGCCAGCCTCAGCTACTTAGAGAGGCCCTCCGCAACTTCGTGAGACCCGGTTTCAATAAAGGATAAAAAATAGGGTCGGGGGTGTAGCTCGAGGTAGAATGCCCCTGGGTTCAATCCCCGGTACCACAAAAAAAAAAAAAACAACTCGACAGCATGAATTGGACATTGAAGAGATCTCAGACAGTCTTAAAAGAGCAAACCTAAGAATAATAGGCATGGAAGAAGGAATAGAAGCTGAAACCAAAGGAATCAATAATCTTTTCAGAGAAGTAATATTAGAAAATTTTCCAAACATACACAAAGAGGTCGACACACAGGTACGAGAAACATATAGAACCCCTAATAGAAAAGATCAGAGAAGAGGTTCACCACGCCACATTATAATCAAATTGATGAATGTAGAGGCCAAGGAGAGAATCTTAAAGGCAACAAGAGTAAAAGACCAAGTAACATTCAGAGGCAAACCAATAAGAATCACTTCTGGCTTTCCAAACCAAGTCATGAAAGCCAGGAAAGCCTGGAGTAACATATTCAAAACTCTGAAAGAAAGCAACTTCCAGGCAAGATTTATTTACCCAGCAAAGATATCTATCAAATTTGATGGGAAGCCAGGTGTAGTGGTGCACGCTTGTAATCCCAGTACTTGAGAGGCTGGGACAGGAGGATCCCAGGTTCGTGGCCAACCTCAGCTACTTAGTGAAGCCCTCCACAACTTAGTGAGACCCTGTTTAAAAATAAAGAATAAAAAATAGGGCTGGGGGTGTAGCTCAGAGTAGAGTGACCTGATTCAATCCCCAGTACTGCAAGAAATAAAAACAACCTTCCACAACAAACAGAGGCTAAAAGACTTTATGTCTTCCAAACCAGTACTAGAGAAAATACTCAAAGAGATTAATCACAAAGAAGAAATGATAAAGAAATGGTAGAACTAGAGAAAAAATTACTACCATCAAACAAACAACTAGGAAAAGAACAAACACTACCTCAAACAGAAACTAAAACTCAAAATGTTAGGAATTAAAACTCATCTTTCAATAATCACACTGAATATAAATGGCATCATTCCCCAATCAAAAGACATAAGGTGGCAAAATGGATTACAAGTCACAATCTATCGATATGCAGTCTACAAGAAACACACATTACAAGTAAAGATACTCACAAACTGAAGGCGAAGGGATGGAGCAAGGTAATCCATGCTAATGTAACTTGAAAACAAACAGGAGTAGCAACTATGATATCAGACAAGTTAGACTTTAAACCTAAACATATCAGAAGAAATAAAGAAGGTCATTTCTTACTGGTAAAAGGAACAATCCAGCAAGAGGATATAACAATAGTCAACATTTATGCCTCAAACACAGGTGCAACCACTTTCATAAAACTCTTTGTGACATCAAGTCACACATAGATCCCAATACAATAATATTGGGAGACTTCAACACACCTCTCACACCACTAGATCGATCTTCAAGACAAAAAGTCAGTAAAGCTGCCTCAGACCTAAGGAACACCATAAACCAAATGGACCTAGTAGACACATACAGAATATTTCCCAACTACAACTGAATTCATGTTTTTTTCAGCTGCTCATGGAACCTTCTCTAAAATAGAACATATCCTAGGCCACAAAGTAAGTACTCACAAGTTCAAAAAATGTGATATAAAACCCTGTGTTTTTTCAGACCATAATGGAATGAAACTAGAAATCAACTATAAGAAGACCCAGAGAAACCTCATAAACATGTAGAGACTTAACACCACACTACTGAATGAGGAAAGGGTCACAAAAGAAGTAAGGGGAGAAATTAAGAAATTCCTAGAAATAAACAAAAACAGAGACACAACACATCAAAATCTCTGGGACACTCTGAAGGCAGTATTAAGAGGAAAATTCATAGCACTGAGTGCCCACATAAAAAGAACATAAAACCATGAAATAAATAACCTAATGACACACCACAAACCCCTTGCAAACCAGGAACAGTCTAAGCCCAAAGCCAGTAGAAGACAGGAAATTATTAAAAACAGAGTAGAAATCAATTAAGTAGAGAATGAAAAATACAAAATATCAACAAAACCAAAAACTGGTTCCTTGAAAAAATAAACAAGATAGATAAACCATTAGCCAACCTAACAAAAAGAAAGAGAGAATCAACCCGAATTACTGAAATAAGAGATGAAAAAGGTGATATTACCACCGACAGCACAGAAATCCAGAGGATTATCATAAACTACTTTGAAAAACTATACTCCAACAAAATAAAAAACCTAGAAGAAATAGACAAATTTCTAGACATGTACCACTTTCCTAAGTCGAATCAAGAAGATATTAAAAAATTTAAATTGACCAATAGCAATCAAAAAGATTGAAGCAGCAATAAAGAGCCCACCATCAAAGAAAAGCCCAGGTCCAGATGGTTTCCCAGGTTAATTTTACAAAACCTTTGTAGAAGAACTAATCCCAATACTCCTCAATCTACTCTGTGAAATAGAAAGAAACAGGACTCTCCCAAATACATTCTATGAAGCCAACATCACATTAATACCAAAACCAAATAAAGACAGCTCAAAAAAACTACAGACCTATATCGTTGATGAACTTAGATGCAAAACTTCTAAACAAAATACTAGCAACACAAATTCAAAACCACATCACAAAAATCATACATCATGACCAAGTTGGGTTGATCCCAGGGATGCAAGGCTGGTTCAACATATGAAAAACAATCCATGTAATCCACCACATAAACAGAACTAAAGACAAAAAAACACATGATCATTTCAATAGATGCTGAAAAAGCATTTGACAAAATACAACACCCATTCATTATAAGAACACTGCAGAGAATTGGAATATAAGGAACATACCTCAACATCATAAAGGCAATATACTATAGGCCCACAGCCAACATCATGTTGAATGGGGAAAAACTACAAGAGTTCCCCTTAAAAACAGGAATAAGACAAGGATGTCCACTGTCACCACTCCTTTTCAATATAGTACTAGAAACTCTAGCCAGACCAATTAGGCAAGAGAAGGAAATCAAAGGAATACAAATAGGAAAAGAAGAAATGAAACTATATTTGCAGGTGACATGATTTTATACTTAGAAGACCCAACAAACTCAACCAAAAGACTTATAGAAATGATCAACAAATTCAGCAAAGTGTCTGGATAAAAAGTCAATCTTAAAAAATCAGAAAATTTTCTATATGGCAACCATAAATCCACCAAAAATGAAATCCAGAAGACATTTCCACTCACAATATCCCCCCAAACAATAAAATACTTAGGAATAAACCTAACCAAGGAGGTAAAAGACCTCTACATTGAAAAAAAAATTGAAGATCTTAGAAAATGGAAATATCTTCCATGCTCTTGGATAGGCAGAATAAATATCATCAAAATGGCCATTCTTCCAAAAGTGATCTACAGATTCAATGCAATACCCATTAAATTACCAAGGTCATTCTTCACATACATAGAAAAATAAGTCCTTAAATTCATTTGGAACAACAAAAAACCCAGAATAGACAAAGTAGTTCTCAGCAACAAGAACCATGTAGAAGATATCACAATACCTGACTTCAAACTATACTATAAAGCCATAGTAATAAAAACAGCATGGTATTGGCACAAAAGCACACATAGAACAATGGAGTAGAATAGAAAACTCAGAAACAAATTTGCACACTTATGGTCAATTGATTTTTGACAAAAGGGCCAAAAACATACACTGGAAAAAAGATACCCTCTTAAACAAATGGTGTTGGCAAATCTGGTTAACCACATGCAGAAGAATGGAAATAAATCCTGCTTTCTCACCCTGCACAAGGGTCAATTCAAGATGGATCAAAGACCTGGAAATTAGACCAGAGACTTTGCAGCCAGGTGAAGAGGGTGTACTTCCAACTCTTCAACACATAGGCACAGGCAAAAACTTCCTCAACAAGACCCAAAGGCATGAGATGCTCAAGAGAGAATCAATATGTGGGATTGCATTAAACTGAAGAGCTTCTGCACAGCAAATGAAACTATCAAAAACCTCAACAGAGAGCCGACAGAATGTGAGAAGATTTTTGCCAACTGCTCCTCTGATAGAAGACTAATATCTAGAATATACAGAAAACTCAAGAAACTCACTGCTAAAAACACAAAAAAACGATAAAAATGGGCAAGGGAACTAAATAGGCACTTCACAAAAGAAGAAATATAAATGGACAATAAGTGTATGAAAAAAATGTTCAGCATCATTAGCAATCAGAGAGATGCAAATCAAAACTACCCTGAAATTTCACCTAACTCCAATTAGAATGGCAATCGTTAAAAACACAAACAACAACAAATGCTGGTGAGGATGTGCAGAAGTAGGAACCCTAATACACTGTTGGTGGGATTGCAAATTAGTGCAACCACTTTGGAAAACAGTGTGGAGGATCCTCAGAATATTGGGAATGAACCTACCTTATGACCCAGAAATACCACGTCTAGGTATCTGCCCAAAAGAATAGAAACCAAATTACCAGACTAATACAAGTGTATCTATGTTTATAGCTGCACAATTCACAAATGCCAAACTATGGAACCAGCCAAGATGCCCATCAACAGATGAATGGATTACAAAACTATGGCATATGTACACAATGGAATTTTATGCAGCCAACAAGAAGAACAAAATTACATCATTTGCGGGAAATGGGTGGAATTAGAGAACATTATGCTTAGTGAGCTTAGTCAGTCACAAAAAGTGAAAAGTCAGACACTCTCCACAATACACAGAAGCTAGGTAGAATAGGACATATGAGGGACTCCAGAGAAGGGTGGAGAAAACCTCAAATGAGCAAAGAAGGAGAACTAACAGAGGGGGATGGGAGGAGAGAGTGGGAAACACCCTAATGTGCAGGATGTACATATGCAAATATACCAAAGTCAACTACTATGCTGAGCATGAGAAAGAGGGAAGGGGGAAGGAATGGGGTGGGAATTGGGGGAGGGCTTGTTGACCATTGTGTACATGTATATACTTCTACCACCCTGAAACCCATCAAGTTGTATGATTACAATGCAACAATTAAAAAGTAAATATATAAATTTTTTTAAATTATTAACATAATTCTTTTCCAGGATGCTTACCAATCAGAATTGTATCTATATTTGTTAGATGTTTAAAGTATAATAAACATTTTTTGTTTAAGCTTTTCCTTTACAGGAAAGAAGGCTTAAAATACTAACCATGCTTGTTTGATATCTTGGTTTTCACAGATAATATAAAACAACTATTAAAATGGGTGAATTAAGTAAATATAAATAGTATAAGTTTTTATAACATCCTTAAAAATATTTTTGTATATGAGTAAGTTAAAATACTAACACATCCATTGCTAAATACAAAATATTCTTGGCCTTTTTTAACATTAATAAAAGACAATATATCTAAGTGTATCAAATGTGTTTGAGATTGCATTCTTTGAAATGTTTAAGCATAAATTTCTAAACATAAATTCCTAAGTTAAAACTCCCATTAAAATGTGACTCTATATATAAAAGGCTAAAAAATTTTAAGCTGTATTTTTTTAAAAACTATTAAAAACAAAGTATTTTACCATATTTAAAAAGATTATCTAAATTAAAAAATTTTTATAAAGATTGTTTTAAATATAAGAAATCATGATAGATACGAAGAGATATTTATAGATATAAATTCAGGGCAATCCTGTAACACGTAAGTGGCAGTCCAGCAGGGTCCCTAAAAAGTCCTTGCTCTGACTGGAGTGAGGTTGTATATCACTCTGCCTATGCCAAGAGATGGCTTAAAAACCTTCATGGGAAGGATGGCTCTGCACAAACTAAACAAATGTCTGTTTATTTATTTGTCTGCTATCTGTTTTAGGCATCCTGGCACTAGTCTGGACTCTAGGTAAGAATAAGAGGGAAACAGAGCAAGCCCACTCCCTTTAGCTTCATGATCAAAAACTTTTTAAAAAGGGCTTATATAGATGATTATAGACCCAAACTAACTCCAAAAAATTGCACATGCTGTGCAAGATAAAATGGTGAACCTTTAGAGAGAATTGGTTGTCAAAAGGCTCATTAGATCTAGGTGTCACTTGACACATTTGAGACCAAGTCACAGATAGCCCAAAATGTTCAGACCATCTCCATTGACAATTGGCTTTAATTGGTTCAGAACTACCCATTGCTGTGAGGTTCTATCTCCCAGATATTAGTCACAAAAAGGACTCTAGTGGTCAATCAGAAAATTGGAGGCAGCAACCAGATGAAGCCCAACTATCACCCATTTTGTAAAATCCCCTAGAAAAACCAGCTCTGTCACATGATAACTGATGCCAGCTACATGAGCACCCATAACCACCTCTTAGCCCATCTGACCAGCCATCCAGGCTGGCAAACAGGACCCCAACTCCACCATCCTCCTGTGCCAGCTGCACCAGCAACATCTGCTATAGCTACAGACAAATCCTATTCAAGAAAAGAACTGAAAAGCCACATGCCCCAGGTGACCTTCTCCAGTCTATCTTCCAAAGACACAATCCTACTTGGCCTGATTGCTGCCAGCTTCTCCTGACTCTTCTCAACACCAAAGAAAGATGCTGCATTTTGCAGGCAGACATCTGCTGGGCTAAGAAAAACACCCCAGCAAAAGTCTCAATCCCCTGGCTGGTCCTGAAAGAAACCCAGTGCCATTTAAAGAGACTTCAACAATATGGTATTATCACATCATGCCAGTCCCAGTAAAACACTCCTCTTTAGCCAGTCAAAAAGCCAGAAATCCAGGACTACTGACCAGTACAGGACTTTTGGGTCATCCACCAGGCCACAGTCACCCTACATCTTCTAAGTTTGCTCCAGGCCACATGCTTGGATTTAAAGGATTCATCTAATTCCTGTAAATCAAGAACTGTTTGCCTTTGAATGGAAAGACCCAGGAGTTAAAACTAAAAACCAGTACACTTGGAGGCCCTGACCTGTGACTTCCAGTCTTTTCCTTCCCGCACCTTGGGCTGCACCCTCCTCCAGTATATGAGACTCGTAATGGCTATGCCAGAAAAGCAGGCCAGCTGCTCACTGTTGTTACAAGGTCTCTGAAAAGGGCCCAGATCTACCAACATAAACTAGAGTGTCTAGGATTCACCATCCAAAAAGAGAAGAGACTGTTGTGGGCAGGGAAAAAGGAGACAGTTCAAGCTATTTCTGCCAACCAGAGAGCCCTCCAGAAATTTCTGAGAGTGGTAGGGTTCTGCCACATCTGGATTCCAAACTTTACTGTTGCAGTAAAACCCATTTGTGTGGGAAGAAAACAACAACAAGCCTTTCAACAACTTAAAAGGCAACTGCTAAAATCTTTTCACCTTGATTGTCTCAAAAAGAATGAAGACAACAGTCCAGATTCTGGTCCAACAACCAATGCCAGGCTTACTATATGAGAACTCTCATATACAGCTGAAGGTGGTACATACCCTGAACCCAGTCACTCTGCTGCCACACAGTGATAAGCCACCAATCTGGGATGATGAAAAAGTACTGGCACAAATCCACTCAGGGAGGCCAGACTTAAAAGCAAACAATAGACCAACCTTTGTCTCAAAAGTCACCAGTTGAGAGACCCAGATGGTGGCATGGCGGTGGCACCATCTTGGTCAGGCTGCACCAGTGGCTACTGGCATTGCGGCTTCCACAGACAGCCAACAAGGAAACCAGTGACCTATTGTAAGTCCAGCAACTTCAGAGCATCAGCAAGGAAAGTGAGCAGCAATTCGCTCCACGCTCAACAGAGTTTTGAATAGTGGTGGCAGTGGCAGCGGTGCCATCTTAGCCAGGCCCCGCCAGCAGCTACCGGCATTGTGGCTTCCACAGACAGCCAACAAAGAAGCCAGTGACCTGCTGTTAGTCCAGCAACTGCAGAGCATTGGCGGCAAAAGCAAGCAGCAGCTCACTCCATACTCGACAGAGATCTGAATCACAGAAGCGCCAGCCTGGCCAGGCTGTGCCAGTAGCTGCTGGCATTGCAGCTCCCACAAGCTTCCAGCAGACAGGCCAGTGACCTGCTGTGGGTCCAGCAACTGCGGATCATCAACGGCAATAGCGGGCAGCAGCTTGCTCCATGCTCCACAGAAACCCGAGTGCCCAGAGGCCTGACCAGAACCTATGGCAGCAGCTGAGTCCAACCCTCCCCCAGAGATTAAGAGCAGCACTCAACAAGACCATAAGTTAATGAGCTGCCCCAGGGGGATACCACCCAGCATGACCACAGGGACTCACATGGCAAGCAGTAGATTCGAGGGGTCTGAGACTTTGCGGATCACCCCTGTGGAGGTGAGAGTGGGGTCTGCTATAAGACACAGCAGAAGCACGGATAAGCAGACAGACCCAGTGACATTCATGCAGGACATGTTACAGTTTGAAATGGCACCACGGGTTCTTGTTCTTAGCTAACTTAGAAAAGAATAGCCAGGCCGGGCATGGTGGCGCATGCTTGTAATCCCAGTACTTTGGGAGGCGGAGACCAGAGGATCCGGGTTCACGGCCAGCCTCAGCTCTCTCTCTCTCTCTCTCTCTCTCTCTCCCTCTCTCTCTCTCTCTCTCTCTCTC
>PVJS01032666.1:0-22640 GCA_004027185.1 Glis glis | reverse complement strand
TGCGGAGGGCCTCACTAAGGAGAGAGAGAGAGAGAGAGAGAGAGAGAGAGAGAGAGAGAAAGAGCTGAGGCTGGCCGAGAACCGGGATCCTCCGGTCTCTGCCTCCCAAAGTACTGGGATTACAAGCGTGCGCCACCACGCCCGGCTGAATGGTTCCTTTTATCAATAAGAAATGACCCTGTTTGTCTCTTATGATAAACTTTGGTTTAAAATCTTTGTCAAATATGAGAGAACTGCTTCTCTGTTTTGTTTTTTTATTTGTTTGTTTTTATTTGCATGGACTATCTTTTTTCATCCTTTTACCTTTAGCCTGTATATATCCTTGCCTGTAAGGTGAGTTTCTTGCAGAAAGCATATAGTTGGATTTTGATTTTTAATCTACTTTGCCAGTCTGTGTCTTTTAATTGGGTAGTTGAGACTATATTCAGTGTTATTAGATAGGTGTTTGTTGTTTCCTGACATTTTGAGTTTTGTCTTATGTTAGATTCAATTTAAGTTCTCATTTACTTGGTCATTCTTCTAATGGAAATTGCCCCTTCTCTGTTTTTGAAGTTTATTTTTTAATTTCTTTTTTGTATATTATTTCTTTAAGTGATTTCTATAGTGCTGGCTTAGTAGTCATGCATTGCTTTAGTTTTTGCTTATCTTGGAAGATTCTTATTTCCCTGTCAAATTTGAAAGATAGCTTTGCTGGATATAACAATCTTGGTTGGAGGTTGTTTTCTTTCGGGACTTGGAAAACATCATTCCAAGCCCTCCTGGCATTTAGAATTTGGGTTGAGAAATTTGGTGTCATCCATATTGGTTTGCCTCTGTGTCACCTAACCTTTAGTTCTTGCTGACTGTAGGATTCTCTCCTTGGCCTCAGTGTTGGTCATTTTAATTTTAATATGGTGTGTGGAGGATCTCTTTTGATCCTGTCTAATTGGGGTTCTGAATGTCTCTTGTATGTGAATGCTAGTCTCATTTTCCAGGTTTAGAAAATTCTCTGATATTATTTCTTTGAAGAGATTTTTTATTCCCTTGGTTTATGTCTCTAGTCCTTCCTTGATTTTAATTAACCTGATATTCAGTTCTTTATGCTATCTCAGATTTCTTGAATGTTCTGATCATGGTCTTTTTTTTTTCTATGTTATTGACTGTTTACATTTAAATGTACTGTCTTCTAAGATTGAGATTCTGGTCTCCATGTTACATGTGATCTAGTCTGTTCGTGATATTTTCTATTGATTTGTTTTCTTCTTTTTTTTTTTTTTTTGCAGTACTGGGGATTGAACCCAGGGGCATTCTACCTTTGGGCTACACTCCCAGCCCTATTTTATTCTTTCTTTTGAAACAGGGTCTCACTAAGTTGTGGAGGGCCTCACAAGTTGCTGAGGCTGGCCATGAACCTGTGATCCTCCTGTCTCAGCCTCCCAAGTACTGGGATTACAAGCGTGAGCCACCACACCTGGCTATTTTCTATTGAATTTTAAAATTGGTTTATTGCATTTTTCATTTAATTCAGAATTTTTGTTTTTATTTTGTCAGGGCTTTGATTTCTTTATTGACATGTTTTTTCATTTCTTGTTTATTCTCTCTGAGTTCCTTCCTTAGACCTTCTTTTAGGGTATCAATCTGATAAACTTCCGAGTTCTCCCTCTGGAATTTTCTGTTCCACTACTTCTATAAATTCCATTGTTGTGGAAAAATATGGAATGCTTCATGAATTTCTGTGTCATTGTTGGGCAGGGGTCATGCTAATCTTCTTTGTATCATTCCAATTTTAGTGTATGTGCTGTTGAAGCAACCACAAGTTCTTATTTTTTAATTCCAAACTAAGATTAAATTGTAGTTTATCTAGCCGGTCATGGTGGCGCACGCTTGTAATCCCAGTACTTGGGAGGCTGAGACAGGAGGATCTTAGGTTCGCGGGTAGCCTCAGCTACTTAGTGAGGCCCTCTGCAACTTAGTGAGACCCTGTTTCAAAATAAAGAATGAAAAATAGGGCTCGGGGTGTAGCCCGAAGGTAGAATGCCCCTGGGTTCAATCCCCAGTACTGCAAAAAAAAAATTTAGTTTATCTATTTCGCTTATAGTTTTTTGGAAAATTGTACTTTAAATATGTCATCCCACTTGAAATGATTTGTTTTTAATGCTTTCTAATGTTCTTTTGTTCTTTTATATAATATGATTACATTTGCATTTGTTGATTTTTCAACTTTAGATAATAGTATCAACTTCTTCCTAAAACACATGGACATTTATGAATTTAAACTTCCACATACCTTTTCCCACTGCAGAGAACAAAGTAATTACTTCTAAAGCCATATTTAGTCTTAGTCCTATACTGAATAAGTTGTTTATCCCATCTAATCCTTTCAAAATATGACCTTCTCATTCCTGTTTTTTTTAAAGTTATTGGCATTCCTATGGGTTTTATATTAGCCAGATTTAGTTATCAAATCATTTTTGCAAGAAGGACATATGGGTGAGAACTTTTATCTTGATAAATCTTTCTGTTGTCTTTATAAATGAACAATAAGTTTGATCAAATCCTTTGTAACACACACCACC
This sequence comes from Glis glis, assembly GCA_004027185.1. Classification (NCBI taxonomy): domain Eukaryota; kingdom Metazoa; phylum Chordata; class Mammalia; order Rodentia; family Gliridae; genus Glis; species Glis glis. The sequence goes on along the minus strand of PVJS01032666.1, from coordinate 20,085 downwards.
AAACTAGACATACTTTTCCACTGCCTCTTTCTGTCATTAAGTATTGCTAATGTAGAGAAACATGTATCCCTAATATATATATATATTTGCATAAGTCTCAGTGAAACTCTATGGCTATAGATACCTATAACATTCTCTGTCTTGTTCTCTCTCTCTCTCTCTTCCTTTCTCTCTTTCTCTCCTATAACAAGGAATACCCTTTCTTTTTGAATCCTCATTTCTGGATTAAAAAACTTTGTTTTTAATTACAATTACATGCATATCGTCTCTGCATTATCTAGTATCTCTACCATCCTCTCCCTCTCTTTCATCCTTTTTGTTGTATTTCATTCGATTTTTGAAGAAAGCTACAATGGTTTGAATATGAAGCTCACATTAAAATTTAATTCCTGTTATCATATAGTAAAATGTGGGACCTAGTTGGACCTTTAAGAGGTGATTAGGGTTCTATCTTCATGGGTGTGATTGGTGAACTAATGGGTTAATTCAAGAGTGGGTCTATTTTAACATTCAATTTGGTTAGGTCTCTTGGACACTCCCTCTTTCCTACCACATGATGTTTAGCACTACCTGGGGGCTCTGCCAGTAAGAAGGCCATCAACAGATGCAGCCCTGTTGACCTTGGACCTCCACACCATAAGCCTTTTCTTCATAACTTACCCAGTCCATAATACTGTCTAATTAGCAACAGAAAATAAACCAAGACAAAAAAAAGCCCCTTTACTATTTCACTGAAACATTTTTTGGTAGATTTTATTTACTTTTTGCTGCTTCTAATATGACTTTTATTTCTATTGTTCACTTGGTTTTATTGTATTCAATTCCTTTTCTCTACTCTCTCTCATGCTCTTAACTCCTATTACCTCATTTCTCCATACTTTTGGCTTTATTTCTTTTATGAAATAAAAGAACTTGCAATGTTCTATATTTCTATATAGTTTATTTCTATATTTCTATATGGTGTTTATTTCTATATAGTGTTTATTTCTATATTGTGGTGAACAAAACCACTTTTGTTCACCACAATAAAGCTGCTTTATAACTCCACTCTCTCTCTTTTATCACACTATTTCTTTAAAGTGTGGTATATTAATTTCCTTGGGCTGCCACAACAAATTACCACAAACTTGGTGATTTAAAACACCAGAAATTCATTCTTTCACATCTAGTCTGGAGGCTAGATGTCTGAACTCAAGGTTTGGGTACAATCAAGGCTCCAGGAAGGACTTTTTAATTGCCTCTTCTTAGCTTCTGGAAGCTTCCAGCAATCCTGTTTTTTTTTTTTTTTTTTTTTTTTTTTTTTTTTTTTTTTTTTTTTTTTTTTTTTTTTTTTTTTTTTTTTTTTTTTTTTTTTTTTTTTTTTTTTTTTTTTTTTTTTTTTTTGCAGGACTCCAATCTCTGCCTCCTTCTCAAATGACTTTCATCTCTGTTTAGAGCCTACTCTACAGCTGGAATGACCCTTAACTAATTTTATTTGCCAAGACATTATTCATAAAAAAAGATCAAATTCTGAGTTGTCAGGTGGCATGAACTTGAGGTGAGGGACATTATTGAACTCACTGCATGTGGAATTAGGGGACAGAGCTGAAAAAATAGTACAGTTGTCCACATTCTAACATTCCAGTGCTGTCAATCTGTGATGAGAAACTGAGGCCTCAAGGCATATTTTCTTCTTATTATTAGCCTATATCTTCAATTTTTATTGTTCCAAGAAAGAGATTGGATTTTTCATGCTTAATAACTTATTTTGAAGGAACATCATTGAGCTCTAGAATATTATTTATTAGATTTTTGTATTTTCATCTAATTTGTCCAAGAATGACTATATTTTTCAAAAATTTTTTATCATTGTTTGTTAGGAAATGTTTCCTGAGTTCATTCTAGATGGAATTGCCTTTATTACAGGATTTTGTTGTACTGTTGATTTGGAGGTGTTTCGATAAGGTAAGTGAAGAAACCATGCATTTATACTACTACCATGCATTTATATGACTACTCTTTAAGTGCTACATAATGTTCTTACAGCAGATCATTATTTATAACCATTCCTTTGTTACTCTATTGCTTTTGGTTGTAAATAACACAGTGATAGACATCATTATACATGTAATTTGGTACTGAAAGATTCTCTTGTTTACTTTGAGGTATGTCTCTTGCTGCTGGGAATACATGTGTGTCTCTCATGAGTGTGATGGGGAGGATGAGTTTTCACTGCTGATATTCCTCATGGATTGATCCATTTCTTCAATAGCCAGTAGTGATTCTACCTTACTCTTATTCACAGGGAGGGCCCATGGGTTTCCAGCTTTATCTTTGCCAAAGATGTTAGCAAAAGTATTGAGGAAGAGTCACTGTTTTTCTTTAAAAACTTTCTATCTTGTCAGTTTTCCATAAACCAAACACACATCAGATTACAATGGAGGTAGTCCTTTATTAAGGATAATTTTTATGTTGTCTACAAGGAGAGACCCATGAAGACATAGGGCTGACGATTAATGGCTATATTTGTTGTCCAAATATTTAAATACTCTGTTCTACTTGGCAAAATTTACTATAACAGTGATAAGCCAGGTGTGGTGGCATATGCCTATAATCCCAGTACTGGGGAGGCTGAGACAGGAGGATCACAGGTTTGCGGCCAGCCTCAGCAACTTAGCGAGGACCTCACCAGCTTAGTGAGACCCTGTTTCAAAATAAAATAAATAAATAAAATAGAACTGGGGTTTAGCTCAGTGGTAGAATGCCTCTGGGCTCAATCCTCAGAGTACCACCACCACCATAACTACAAACAAACAAACAAACAAACAAACAAACAAACAGCAATAATAAACAGTAAAATTAATTGTGTTTTTTTTTCTGCGGTACTAGGGATTGAACCCAGGGGCATTCTACCTCCAAGCTACACCACTAGCCCTATTTTTTTATTCTTGATTTTGAAACAGGGTCTCATTAAGTTGTGGAGGGCCTCACTAAGTAGCTGAGGCTGGTGGGGAACCTGGATCCTCTGGTCTCAGCCTCCTAAGTACTGGGATTACAAGCGTGCACCAGGATGCCGGGCTTAAAATGAGTTTATAATATAAACTTTATTACAAATTCACTAGTTGAAGTGAGATGTTGAAGGATATCTTAATGACCTCTGATCAATGAGCCACCCATTGTGCAACATCTAGGAAATAATTGTAGCTCTGTGGCCAGTTGGCTAGGTCCAGTCAGCAGTGCAGATACACTGTGAATTTTTTATAAACTCCGTCATTTGGGAGAATCACTAGATACCATCATCCTGGAATTAAAGTCGTTCTTGCATCTACATAGTTTAGATTCTACTTATTATAAAATTACAAGTTACTGTGTTATAATTCTTACATAAGCATGCATTTTAATATTTAAAAATACAAGGATTTACAACAAAATATTGAATACAGACACCTAGAATGCAGGAACCTCAAAATTTGAAGGGGTTTCTAAACATTTTTGTTACATATAACAAGCAGGAATTATTTGGATCTGGGAGAACTTAAAGAAGAAATATCAAAATAAAATTATTAAAGATAAAAATCTTAAATGTAAATATTTTGTTAGGTTAGGAATCATGTTCGTCAAAATCTCATGGCTTAAACTGGGGCACTTAAAGATCATCAGTGAGAGAAAAAATTTTAGATCACCAAGAATGAAATGAAATAATAAAAGTGTTCAAATGTCTGAAAAGTCAAAAGTTCTTGAAAATGCAAATGAAAATTCTTAAAAATAATGAACAGTTTTAGCATGAATATTTAACAGAATCTCAAAAAAGAGAATATCAATATGGACACATAATTATAATCTGTATTTGTAGTCTTGGCTTATTAAAAATATATTTACTGAAATGTGCAGGCTACTTTTAGAAAGCATGAATCAAGGCAGTAAAATTCCAATAATTATTGGTGAAGCATCAATTTCTCTATGTGAATATGTGGAATAATTTCCCTTAAATGAAAAATGCAATAGCTTGAAGAGAGTTGGAAGTTTGTTTTCTCTTTAATCTTGGAACGCTGACATCAACCAGATCTGAAATGCTCTAAGAGTTTTTGTTGGTGATGCCTGAGAAAAATGGCTTCAGTGAGCTACTGTTGACTTAAAAACCTTATTGAACTTTATATAAGTGGGATACTGTAATGTTAGGAAGAAAGTCTAGAGGTTTAACCAAAACTTTAAAATTCTGAATATTTTAATTTGGCCCTATCTAAATCATCAGATTGAATCACTTCTGGATGATGCAACAAATAGATAAAATAAATGTCTTCTTAAGCCAGGCGTGGTGACACATGCTTGTAATCCCAGTATTTGGGAGGCTGAGACAGGAGGATCCGGGTTCACGGCCAGCCTCAGCTACTTAGTAAGGCCCTCCACAACTTAGTGAGACCCTGTTTCAAAATAAAAAAAAATAGGGCTGGGGGTGTAGCCTGGAGGTAGAATGGCCCTGGGTTCAATCCTCGGTACCGCAAAAAAAAAAAAAAAAAATCTTCTTGATAACTTTCTTTTTACTACTATTCATCAAATAAACATAAGAGAGAATTACCCAGTATTTCTGATGACATGAGAAATGAAAGAATAAAAATTAGAGAAATACTATATTTGCATGTCACTTGGCAGTTTGTAGGACTAGAGCTGAAAAGCATTTTAGAAGTTATGCTATTATTAGAAATTATAAAGAGGATAAGTTATATATTTGAGAAAGGAACATTTTTACAGAATTAGGGTATTAAAATATTTTTATTGATATATAATTCATATACAATTAAATTTATCCTTTAGCCTATTATGGTGGCACATGCTTGTAATCCCAGTACTTGGGAGGCTGAGACAGGAGAATTGTAGGTTTGCAGCCAGCCTCAGCTACTTAGTGAGGCCCTCTGCAACTTAGTGAGACCCTGTTTCAAAATAAAGAGTAAAAAATCGGGCTGGGGGTGTAGCTTGGAGGTACAATGCCCCTGGGATCAACCCCCAGTAACTGCAATAAATAAATAAATAAATGAGTAATTTTTTCCTTTAAATGTACAATTCAGTTGTTTTAATGAAGAAGTAAGATTTAGTGAAGGAGAAATGATATTGACAATGAACTGTAGTCTGGAAAATCTGATATGAAAAAATAGGGAAGTTTGACTCCTTCAACGATGTTCTCTTTCAATACTGTTTTGGCCACTCTGGGTCTCATACATTTCTATATGAATTTTAAGACCAGCTTGTCAACTTCTACAAAGATATCTACTGGAGTTTTGATAGGGATTGTGTTGAATTGGTAGATCAATTTGGGGGGAATTGCTGTCTTAACAATATAGTCTTTCAATCCACAAACAAGATAATTCTTTCAATTTACTTAAATCTTCTTTAATTTCTTTCAATATTGTGTTGTAGCTTTTCAGAGTATATATTTTGTACCTCTTTTGTACCTCTTTTAATCCTAAGTGTTTTATTCTTTTCAAAGCCATTGTAAATGGAATTGCTCTCTTAATTTCATTTTTGGATTGCCTATTACTAGCACATAGAATACAATTGATTTTTGTATATTATGTTGTGCAACCTTGCTGAACTCATTTATCTATTCTAATAATAGACTTTTAGAGGATTTCTTAGGACTTTCTAATATAAGATCATATCATTTGTAAATAAAGAGTTTAGTTCTTCCTTTCTAATCAGCATGACTTTTATTTAATTTTCTTTCCTAGTTGCCCTGGTTAGAACCTCTAGTACAATGTTGAATAGAAGTAATGGGAGCTCTCTTGTATCTGATCTCAAGGAGGAAACATTCAATCTTCCACTATTAAGTACAGTGCTGCTTATGGGTTTTCCATAGATGGCTTTTATCAGGTTGAGGAAGGTCCCTCTTATTCCTAGTTACTGAATGTTCTTATCACAGAGTGTTCGATTTTATAAAATGCCCTTTCTGCATCTATTAAGATAATCCTGCAATTTTTGCCCTTATTTTTTTATTAATATGGTATATTATATTAATTTACTTCCATATGTTTGGAGCTGTAGTTTCTTTGCCTGCCTGCCCATGTGTCTGTCTGTCCTAGGAATGGAACCCAGGGGCACTCTACCACTCAATTACATCCCCAGCCCTTTTTATCTTTTATTTTGAGATAGGGTCTGGCTAAATTGCCCAGGCTGGCCTCAAACTTTCAATCTTCCTTCCTCAGCCTCCCAAGTAGCTGGGATTACAGGTGTGCGGCACAGCAGCCAGGTGGATATTTAGTTTTAATACATGATATCATAAATGTTTGCACTTTCTTTAACTTTATGAGAAAGAAATGTTTCAGTTATTAAAGCTGACATATTAATTTGACAAACAATCACAGTAACTGAACACATGATATTAACATACTATTCTTGACACAGGTCAGTACCACATGATATGTGATATAATGGTGAATAATAGAATAAATAGCCTTACAAGAAAGCCCACCTACATCTCATGGAAAATATTGACAAGTCATGACTTTGTCATTCATCAACTGACTTACCCTCTTCTGGAGTAGGTTTAATAAGGATGATTATATTTTACTTTGGGGTTATTAACAAACTAAATGGGCAAATCAATGCCATAGACAGATACTCCTTGTGACATTCTTCTAGAGACTGCAGTCCAAGTTGACATGAATCCATGAATCACTACTTTATTGTTTTGTTACTCATCTAACAACAAATACACCCAATAATACAATTAAGCAAAGCAACATTATTTCATCTTATTAAAAATACATCTTGGGAGACTTACTTAAAATGAAGATATATTTGAATAATTCCAATAATAGGCCTATGCTCTGTGAAGACAGGAACTTTGTCAGGGTGGTGTCTCCAAACCCTTGAATAGTGTCTGACACATAGAAGCTCCTAACAAACAGTTGTTGCATGACTGAATGACTTTAATCCTTCTGTGTACTAACCTATTAAGCAATCAAAACAGGAAAAGAAATTGGATTACCATGATTAGTTCTTGGTGCACTCATGCCTTCAAGGGCATCCAGTTTTGATCTTGACAATTTTTCCCACTGTTAGATGTAGTTTTTATGTGGACCGAAGCGCAAACACTTTTTTGGGCCTAAGGAAAAGTATGCAGGATTAGTTACAGGGCTTAGAAAGGACCTGAGTCTTACTGAAGATTTATTAGTTCCTCAGTAAAATGTCACTATGGAATAATGCTTGTTGAATAGTTGAATAAGTGAATGAATGAATGAATTTTTAGGAGGAAAACTCTTTTTCCTCCTAAAAATTAAGCAAAACTTTTTATTGCCTCATGTTACTTTGACTTTGGTTCCTAAACCAGATGAAATTAGAACAGGCATACTATTAGGATCATTCAGACTAAAGAGTGCTATTTAATTTTTAAAATTTAATTATGTGAAAGATAATCAAAACAAAATTCTGAAATTTAAAGTTTTAAGGGATATAGTTGCTGAGGCTCAAAACATGATACCCCAAAGTCTGATACCTTGGCGTGCTGAGTGCTTTGAACTAAAAGAGTTGGGAAAAGCCTCAGAAGTGAGGTCTTCAAAGTTCTCCTGTCCTCCTGTCACTCACCCCTCCTTCTCTTCTAAAGCAATCCATAAAACCTAAAAAGGTCCCTAACTCCCTTCTTTCTTGGGGACCCTCACTCCAGAGTGGTCCTGGTCTATACCCAGGGGGAAGGAAAGCACACAGAGGCCAAGAAGAATATGAGCAGAGAGGCCTTTTTGGTTCCCCTTCCAGTGTAGTACCACTTGGATCACATTTCTATGTGGCTATCCATCATTCATTCAGTCTAAGCACAGAAGTAGGAAATGTTCCCTGGGGTGTTGGAGCTTCATTACTGAAGGCCCCTATGTCATGTAAAACTTTGATTAAATAAATTTCTTATACTTTTCTCTTGTTCGCCTGCCTTTTGTTAGAGTCAGCTATGACTTTTATGATAGTGAGGAAAGGTATCACCCCCTCTGCCCCCAAGCAGGGGGACAAGCATGGCATGAAGATGGGCCAGTCACAGAAAGAGTGAACTGCTCAGGGATCAGGGGTTAGGCTTCTAGCCGTCCATTACATATGTGATCTGGAGTAGGGCTCTCATTTCGTTATAGTCTGTTTTCTTACCTGAAAAGGAACTAGACTAGACAAACTCTGAGGTTCCTTCTGCTCTGAATTTCTAAATAGAATGGATTAAAAAAAAAACCATGTCTGTAATCACAAAATCAGATGTTGAAACAGACATTAAAGAGAAAACATAGGGGAAAATGCAAATTTTACATTATGTCTTATATCTCATTTGAGATCTTCCTTTATAAATAAAAAGAAACAGAACATGGACTCTAAATGCTAGTCTCTCTAGCATTTAGATCCTGTTCTTTTTTGGAAACCATCTTGCTGGCCTGACCCTTAAATTTTATAACCCCAGTAGGACCATTTATAATCCCAAGAATATAAATTAGTGAAGTGGTGTATCATTATGGTAATGAGGCTCAAAAGTAAAGCAGTAGGTTGGAGTTGGAAGTTTATGTGAAAACTTTGCTTGTGCCATATGTCTGAACAGAACAACATCTAGCCTTTCCTGTTGGTGCAAGAAATAGATTTCTAGTTTGGCTATTCAATGTTATAGTTTGTTTTGCTTTCCTCACATTCTTTAGGGAGAATTGATTGATATTGTATAAGAAAAAAGTACAATAGTGGATTTTGTTAGAAAGACCAAAGGGGAAAGAAACCAGGTACCTAGGAGGCAGGATAAAATGAATGGCTCAAGTAGACTTGTAGCTGCAACCAGTTCTAAATATAAAGGGGTTACTATGACTACAAAGGAGGTATATTTGAATGAAAATGGACATGAAAGTCTTTTAAATTCTAAGTACAATTGGAGGAAGTCTGTCGTTTCAAACAGCAGACAGTCCCCCCACCTCTTCTTGTCCTTCATGGCTTCTGAGTTGAATCTGCTTTAAACTATTGCCCTGTGAAATTAAAAAGTATTTTGAAAAAATATTTTTATCAGTATTTTGAAAAAATTACTGATAAAAAGTTCCCTTGTGCGAGGGCTACTTCACACCAGCTCCAACATTTGTTCAGTCAGAGGTTTAGGATATTTGTATGTGTGTGTGTGTGTGTGTGTGTGTGTGTGATCCATTTGAAAAATCTTTAAGGTATAAATCATTCCTTTTGAATGGTTGTGAATGGCAGTCAATTCAGAGAACATTTTATAGAGCAAGTTCTAAATGCAAGGCATTAGGGGGCAACTCAGACAAATTTGGGTTGTGTTCCCCAAGGACGCCCTGCAAATGAGGGTTATACTGACTGATCTTCATGGTTTCTTCCCAGATCTTGTTTCAGTCTCCGAAGAAATCGTCACTGTTCCTTATAGTTAAATATAGATTGTGCTGGAAGGTGCCTGAAATAATACCACCATGATAGTGTCAGCACTGCCAGATGACAAAGGAGTACTTGAATCTAGTGCAGTATTCTCTTTCTGATATGTTTAGAGGATATGTATGGATTCTGCTTTTAAAAGGCATGTAAGTGATAAAATTAGAACTCACTCTATATCCCATGAAAGAAATAGGTAACATTTATCTAAAGAGTATATGACCATAGAACTCTCTGGCCTCACAACAATGATTAACAAGTTTAAGAACAAGAGTTTTCTGATATAATGTGGGAAGGGAACATTTCAAGATTATTTAATAAGGCTTTTCTGTCTAGACCTCAATGAGAACTTATTGAAGATGTGTCCTACCTCCAGAGATTGGAGCATCTGAGTCTCACATCTGGCTTAGTTATGACCCCTGGTCATATATTTACAGATAAATGAGCTAATGAATATACCTTTCCCATTTCATTTTATTCTTTTGTTATTAATTTAATAACTGTGCATGTGTTACTACACTTTAAAAAATGTCCAAAGGAGTTATCTGGGTGATAGAATGATTGATAGGCTAGTTTTCTTTTCTCTTTACCTCTCTATATTTAAAAAAAAAATCCAGCCAGGTGTGGTGGCACATGCCTATAATCCTTGTACTTGGGAGGCTGAGACAGGAGGATCGCAGTTTTGAGGCCAGCATCAGCAGCTTAGTGAGGTCTTCAGCAACTTAGTGAGACCCTGTTTCAATGTAAAAAGTAAAATAGGGCTGGGATTATAACTCAGGTAGAACACCCCTGGATTTAATCCCCAGTACCAGAAAAAAAAAATCCATCATCACTGTATTTAGAAAAAAACCCAAAGTACCCAACCCTGTTGAATTTTTCTATCATATAGGAACAGATTGAATGGTATTAGATGTAGCAGTAAAAAGACTAAAAAACCTTTAAAATGTTAAGGAATTAAAAAATGTAGATACTTGGTTGAAGACGATCTTTCTCAGCATACTAATCAACATCCCATAGAATATTTCACAGACTAGAAAACTTTGATCTAGTCCCTGGGGCATAGAGACCAGAGTGCTGGCTGGAACCATAGAAGCAGCAAGGAGAGATTTGGCCCTGAATAGAGAAAGTGTTCTACAGGCCTAGGCAAGGCACAGTCTCCAGACAGCAGATTCCCAGAACAGGGCGCTTGGATGGCCAGAGCAGAGGAACCTCGGTGCAGGACACTGAGCCACCTGCTGGAGCAAGTGAGGTTCACATAAGGGGAAATATTTAATCTTTTCAGAAATTATCTGTTTACAAAGTCTAGTTTTTTCTTTTTACATTTGTGTTAAATAGGAAAGAACACAGGGAACTGTAATTAAGCCAAACAGTCCCAGAAAAAAATAGCAACTATATCAAGAACACGAAGAACTGATCAGCTCTAATAGTCATAGGTAGAAATGGGTTCTAAAAGTTTGCCTCCATCACACGCACTCATAACCAAGTAGAAAGAGTGCAGCCACATGTACCAGGGTGCTAACTTATTCTAGAATGTTTGAGAGAGGAGAGCAAATTAAGCTAATGGGTCCAGAAAATTAGCTGATTATAATAAGAAAAACCAGGATAAAATCCATCAGTGACTTGTTAGAAAAAAAATGGGTAATGAGAGTTTATTATCATCCTAATTTAAAACATGATGTAATAGCCAATATTAAGGATAACCTTAAAAAGAAATGCATGAGGTCCAGAGGCAGAAATGTACTAAACTTGTAGAATACTTGGCTAAATAAATAGATGTTCAAAATGTTATATCACATTATTATTCTTATGTATGTGTGTGTGTGTGTGTGTGGTACTGGGGATTGAACCCAGGGGAATTCTACCTCTGAGCTCCACCCCCAGCCAGATTTTTTATTCTTTATTTTGAAACAGGGTCTCACTAAGCTGCAGAGGGCCTCACTAAGTAGCTGAGGCTGGCCACGAACCTGTGATCCTCCGGTCTTAGCCTCTCAAGTACTGGGATTACATATGTGCATAATCATGCCCGTCTATTTTTATTTTTTTAATTAAAAAATTGAACATTTTTATTTGGAACATTTCTAATTACCACATTTTTAGAAAACAAAATCTTTCTCCTATTCTTCCCCTTTTTCTCTCCGGAGGTGACATAGTTAGTATTTTGCTGTGTACCTTTCCAAATATGCTATGGACTGAATATTTGTGCCTTCCTAAAATTTATATGTGGAAACATAATCCTTCGTGTTTTGGTATTAGGAGGTGGGGCCTTTGTAATTAGGCTATGAGGGCAGGGCCCTATGAATGGAATTAGTGTCTCTATAAGAAGAGTCCAGAAAGCTAGCTCCCCTCTTTCTGCCACAGCGGGTACACTGAGAACTTGGCAGTCCGTAACCCAGGAGATGGACTTCACCAAAACCTGACCATGCTGGCACACTGACCTTGCACTTCCAGTCCCAGAACTGTGAGAAATGAAGACCTGCCAGGCATGGTGGCGCACGCCTGTAATCCCAGTACTTGGGAGGCTGAGACCGGAGGATCCAGGTTCAAGGCCAGCCTCAGTTACTTAGTGAGGCCCCCCGCAACTTAGTGAGACCCTGTTTCAAAATAAAAAGAATAAAAAATAGGGCTGGGGTTGTAGCTTGGAGGTAGAATGCCCCTGGGTTCAATTCCTAGTACTGCAAAAAAAAAAAAATGAAGACCTGTTGTTTATAAGTCATCTAATCTATGATCTTTTGTTATATAGTCTGAACTGACTGAGACAAAAGATTTGGAGCATGTAGTTCATTTATATTATTGAACTTCAATTTGCAATGAGTTCATTTACATATACTGTAATTACTATTATATTTTATTTAATGTATGAGCTTTCTTTTCAACTTAAGTATTCATCCATCTGTTTCTCTTTCCTTGCCTTCTTTTGGATTAATCAAATAAGTTTTATCATTTTATTCCCTTTCCTATTAACTTTTATTTTTATTTCCTTCCATTGATTTCAATATGTCATTGCATTATTCTGGCTTCCAGAAGTTCTGTTCAGAATTTATTGTCTATTTTATTGTTGTTGGTGGTGATGATATTTTTATGAAGGTAGTGTACTTTTTTTCCCCTCAGATGCTTTGTAGAGTGATTTCTTTTAAAAAATGTTTAAGAATTTAAGTTTTAGAAATTTTTGTCTGTGATCTCTTAAATTGTTCCCCATATTCTTTTTTCTAAATTTATAATAGACTTTTTATTATATGTCACCTAGGTTCTTCTAAAGTTTTTTCCTTTTTTTCCTTTAGTACTTTACTCTTGATATTTCCTTGCAGTCTGTCTTCTATCTCACTAATCCTCTCTATTGCTATCTCTAATCTCTTGTTAAGCCCATGTATTGTTATTAATTTCAGCATTATGTTTCTTAGTGCTAGAATTTCCATTTGATCCTTTATTAGAATCTAATTCTATGATGAAATTCTTTATCTTTTCATGTATTTTCTCTAGTTTATTAATCATTGCTATTTGAAAATCTCTCTCCAATATAAGAACCACTTGCAGTTCTACATGTTATCTAATTTTTCTCTTCTATTTACTTTTTGGTACTGGAGATTGAACCCAGAGGCATTCTAGCTCTGAGCTGTACCCCCAGTCCTATTTTATTTTTTATTTTGAAACAAGGTTTCACTAAGTTTCAGAGGGCCTCACTACATTGTTGAGGTTGGTTGGCTGAAAACCTGTGATCCTCCTGTCTCAGTCTCCCAAGTACTGGGATTACAGGCATGCACCACCATACCTGGCCTCTCTTCATTTTAAATCATATGATACTGTCTCTTGGCATGGGCAGATGTAATTATTTTGATTGAATGTCAAACATTGTTTATTACATATGGCCTACAGATTATTTTAGCTCCTTCTTGAAAGGATTCTCCATTTTCTTAGGCAGAAACAAGTAACTATGATTATCTTCTTCTATTTAGGTACTCATCTGTGCAGGTTTAGTAAGTCTCTGCCTATCTCTACTCTGCTCTGTTCCTGAGGAGTAGTACCCTTACAGGGCTTCCTACTAAGAGTCTGATGTATTCTCTGGGACTCTCTGCCTGGAAAGTCCTGAATTCTAATCCTTGCCTCTCAGTTGAAAACTCTGTTCTATTTTTCAGAGGTATTCTACTTAGCTCCTTAGCTACCTGCTCTGTGTACTTTCAGGATGTGGTAAATGGTTAAAGAAGAAAGCAGCTACTTGTCAGAATTAGTTCTCTGTCCCTGATCCCATCAGAATCTTGGCCCAAGATACTCTAATTCTGACTCTCTAGCCCATGAAACTATCAACATCTCTGCTGGCTTTTCTGTGCACCCAAAAAAACCCTCTGTGTGTGTAAAACCTGGATTCTTGGCCTCCTGTCATGGCTCAGAAGAGATCAATATCCTCAAAGAAAGGCCAGTTGCAAATAGTTAACTCACCTATCATTCCCTCTTTCCAAAATCCTGGTCTTTGCTATGGCCTGCATGTTTGTGACTCCCCTCCCCAAATTCATATGTTGAAAGTTAATCACCAAAATGATAGTATTTTGGGATGAGACCTTTAGGAGGCGATTAGGTTAGGAGGGTGGATCTCTCATGAATCCGATTAGTGTCCTTATGAAGAGACCATAGAGAGCTGGCTAGATGCTTTCACTATGTAAGGACACAGGGAGAAGTTGCCATTTCTAATGAATGAGGAATGGGCCCTCAACCAGACTCTGACTCTGTAGTGCCTTGATCTTAGACCTCTCAACCTCTAGTCTTCTTGTGCACACTTTGCCCTGGATAAAAATGATAAATACCTATTGTCATGGCCCTCTTACTAAAGTACTGTCAACATTTGATACTAGGCATCTCTTGCTAAGTTTAGCAACAGGTTTCTCCCTGTGGAAAAAAAATCGGATCCCATTTAGAAAAATCTTGCGACTGATGTCTGTCTCAGTTTCTAATAAAAAAGCAAAACATAACAGTGACAAACACTAGATAAATCACATCTGAAAACTATTTTCTCCTTATGTCAGATATACAGTTGGAAAAGTGGCCCTGATGCATGGTGAAAATAAGAGTCAGAAAATTCTAAAAGACTATCTCTCACACTGATCAGTTTGCAACTTGGGGGTCATAAAAAAGTTTGTTCTTTTTAAAGGTAGAGCAGAATTGTAGATTTTAGCTAATCTGAAAGAACTTCCCTATTAAGTTAAACACTAAAATATTGGGCCCTAACACACAGAAGAGATTTAAATTCTAAGGGTAAGCGTTCTCTTGGAACCCATTTCAATTTTAAGGGAATAATCAGATGATTAAGAGGAAAAAAAGCAGTGACTCAAGAGGTCCTTGGGATTCTCCTGCAAATTCTGAACACAGCACTTAATTTTTCTAACTCTCATCTCTTCCTCTTCCACTCTGTTATGGAAAATAAAATCTGGCCTCTGAGGATATATTGCTCATACTAATGAAATAATAACTGAAAGGACGCTAAGTTCATTGCATGAGCTCTGGGACAATTTCCCTAAAACTCATTCTTGCTTAATTACCATTGCACTTAAAATTCAGTACTTTATTAATGCTTTTGCATCATTTGGGGTGTTCTTTTATTCCTTTCCTCTTTTTTTTGCCCTTTAAAGTATTTCTAGACACTAATTAATTTAGTTCTTTATCTTGTAGAATCAGATGTATGCTACAGAGCCTATCTCTAGAAAAATGCATCCATGCATAAAACCACAAACATTTGTCTGCAATTTTAGGAGATTCATAGACTTCTAAATTAAAGGAGATACCACACATTAAAATTTCTACTAATATTTATTTATGAGGCTTTGAATATTTTGTGGACAATTAGGATCTTTCATATCCTTAAGGACATATAACTACTTTTGAACATTTTACTTCTCAACATCTCAAGTTCATAAAATCATGCTGGATTATAAAGAATTTAGAAAATACAGACAGCCATGATGTTCAGTTTAATGGGTAATGAAGTACAGGTGATTCCACTATCTCCCATGTTGAGAGACAGGTGAGATCCATTTATTTTTTGCTTTCTTTTTTTTTTTTTGTGGTACTGGGGATTGAACCCAGGGGTATTCTATATCCAAGCTACATCCCCAGCCCTATTTTTAATTCTTTATTTTGAAACAGGGTCACACTAGTGTGATAGTTGGTCTGGTTTGTTAACTTGACCCACCTAAGACCATGTGACTTTGGTTGTGTAACAGCAGATTGAACCGGAAGTCCTGCCCTAGATGTGGGTAGCAGGGTTCTGATAGGTGCAGGACTTAGATAAAAGAAGGAGAAAGCCGTGTAGAGGGAGCCGCAACACTTCCTGAAGAAAACGCATCTGCTCTCGTCTGAGATCGTCGGTCTCCAACTCTGCCGTTTCCTTGAAGAGCTTCTTGATCTTCTGCTCTCGTCTGAGATCGTCGGCCTCCAGCCTTTGAGCTGAAACTTCACCATCGTTTCTTCGAAGAGCTTCCTTATCTTCACATCTTGGACTGGACTGAATTGGTGGTTGCTTCGATCCTAAGGCTCCAGCTCTTAGACCGCCCGACCAGCTACTGATTCCTCTGATTCTTCACGTGCAGTCGAAATTCAGGACTACATTGTGAGCTGATCTAATAAGTCCTTTTTTTTTCATTCTGTGAATTCTGTTGATCTAGTGAACCCTGACCAATACAACTAGGTGGGAGGCTGGCTGCGAACCTGCGATCCTCCTATCTCAGCCTCCCCAGTACCGAGATTACAAGCATGTGCCACCACACCGGCCTTTATTTTTCTTTTAACCACAGACTCAGAATTGTAAAAATCAGTTATTTGTAAGTATGACACTGCAGGATGAAAGAGGGTGCTCACCAGGCAGAGGAAGGGAATCATCACATTCTAGTTCCTTAACACATTAAAATGGTTAGCTTACTTATATTTATTCAAAACCACAGAACCATTCTCCAAGAACTGGAGGAGAGGAGGGGGGCCTCTTTTCTTTTATCCTTCTCAGGACCCAGAGCTGCACCACCACCTAAAGGCTCACCCTGCCCACTCCTGTTTCCCTTCCCTTTCCTCGTCTCTTCCACAGTACTATAGTTTGAATGTGGTTTGTCCCTGAGGGTTAACGTGTGAGAGGCTTGGTCCCCAATGTGGTGGCATGAAGATGCAGTAGAACCTTTACAGGGTAAGACACAGTGCAAGGTCGTTAGATCATGGGGGCATTGGAAGGGATTAATGCTGGTCTCACAGGGTTAGTCCTTGTGAGAGTGAGTTGTTATAAGGAGTCCCGAAATCTCTCTGTCTTCCCATCTTGTCACATGTTCTCTCCTGCACATGCTCCTGACATTCAGATGCCATCTGACATGAGGCCCTCACCAGAGACGGACAGATGCCAGTACCATGCCTGTCCACCTCCAGAATTATGAGCTAAATAAACCTCTTTGCATTATAAAGTACCCAGCCCCAGGTATTTTGTTGTAGCAATAGAAAATGGATAGATATGCACATCTAGTTCCTTCTTGGTATCTGGTTTTTGGAAGACCTGGACTATCATACCACTTCTTAGCTTGAATGAGTTACTTCATTCTTGTAAGTGTGAACTGTCTTGACATGGGTAAGACAATAGTATTTAAGTTCTAGGGATTTTATAAGGAGGAAATTTGAAAATGAATGAAGCTTTCTAATTGATAAATATTCTGGCATAATTGATAAATACTTCTGGCATGGCAAGCAGTCAATAAATAATTGTCATTATTGCTACTGCCATCCTTCAGTGCTTCTGGAGTTTTCTGTTTAGGAGGAAGTTGAGAAGGTTGAAGGTTTACTTTTACTTGGAGAAGCCCTGGATTCATGGACATAGATGGGAAAGAAATCTTACAGAATCCCAGGTCAATCATAATCCAAATCAACCATAGCTGCCCACGAAGGTTTTCCTTGCTTTTAGGGTTTTGTGCTCTTTGTGCTTGGAAGGGGCACAAAGTTTTAAAAGTTTTCTGACCTACTGAGACTAAGGAGAGGGTGAGCTGAGAACCTCAGTCTTGTTGGCTCACTCCAAAAAGCTTCCTCTCCTGTACCTGTTTTCTTTTTCACTAATTTCAGACTTAAACAAAAGTTGCAAGAATAGTACAGAGAATATCTGAATATCTTCATTCATATTGCCCATGTTGATGTTTGTATATGTGTGTATGTGTGTGTGTGTGTGTGTGTGTGTGTGTGTCCACCCACAGGCACACATTTTTTTAACACTTTAAGAGAAGTTTTTAGCATGACATCCTTTTACTCCTAAACACTTCAATGTGTGTTTTCTAAAATTAAAGAATTAGGAAATTAATATCAATTCAATTCTATTATTTAATAGATTTTGTCTATTGTCTCAATAATTTGTTTGATAGCAATAGAAAATCCAAGATCAGGCTTTAGAGTCTCTACTTTTATTTTGCCTGAAATGTAATTCTATGACTAATTAGTGCCAACTAAGTGCCAGGCAGGAACAGACAAGACCCAGGTGGGGAACGAGAATAAAAGGCTCACATCTACTCTGGGGAAGTAGACACATTATTAAGTATGGCACAGGTCGGGCTATCTTGTAGTATATGGAGAAATTCAGTGGGGCTCATGTAGTACAGGGTGTAGGGTTTAAATTCAGTCCAGAAAGTGGACATAGCCCAGTTTCAATCTCATATCCTGCCCTGCAAAATTCCTAGAACAGCCAGATTTTGTCTGTTGTACCAGGACAGATCATTTCTTTGGTTAGGCTACTGATGAAGCTGTTGTTTTGCTTATAGGAATCATGTTGTCTGGAAATAATAAGTATTTTTAAGAAGTAAACTGATCTTGGTAAGAAGCCCTCTCATTGAGAGGCACATGGGCAAACTCCTGAAGGTGATTCAGGTGGGTCTGCTGCCCGGAGATCACTCTAGGAAGGTGCCCATTGAGGTCTGAATTACCTCAATTGCTTAAATTATTTCTTAATTTAAGTAGTTCAAAATAAGTTCAACTTTTGTTGAACTACTTTCTGTTAAATATGCATATTATATGACTTGGAATGACTGTTTTAAGTGCTCAGAGGAAGTTACTAAGACAGAATACCTGGCTAGAATGCAATGCAGACATAAACATGGAACCACAGCAAGGGCAGAGAGGCTTTGGGCGGACTGTGGAGCCCCTGGGAGTGTGGTTTCCAGAGAATCTTCTCCTGGTTCCATGTGTGAGTCCTAGGAGCAGTTTGTTCCCTCTCCTCACTCTCCCTCAGCATCCCTCTTCCTTGTGCTCTCTCCTCTTCCTGCTCTTTTCTCTTGGGATCCAGAGATCTACTCTACAAACAGTCTTTTAATAGGTTGGACAAAGACTTTTCTCCATTCTCACTCCCCACATTCTCAGCCCTCCCACTTTGTTAATGTACAAGGACACATTTTTCATCTTTCTAAGTTGTCGCAAAACCACCAAGCTGAGAAACACTGATGCACTGATGTACACACCACAGTACTGACTTCTGTGCGTCATCTGAAGGATGGGCAGCTTTCTTCTGCCTGGGATCCCACAATGCACCTTGGCCAGGTTAGTATAGGAAGATAAAATCAGGTTCAATACTTTAGTCAAATTAACTGTTGACTTCCACTCCCCACTGTATCATTGTTGTAGATCCAAGACATCCTGAACATGAACATTTTAGAAGCTCTTTGGGTTCACAGGGGTGCTTTCTTTCTGCGAATGCCAATCCAAGGCTGATAAAAACTCACCCCTAATTTTGTGCTCTTGTTAGGGGGATTCAAGTGATCACGAAGAAAGTATAAATACCAGTCCTAATTTCAAAAAGGCCTTATTAGCTTTATTAATTTATTGTTGGCATTTTCTTGATTCTAAGATGTTCATTTTCATCCATTTTTATTTATTTGGGTACTGGAGATTGAACCCAGAGCCATTCTAACTCTAAGCTACAACCCCAGACCGTTTTATTTTTACATTTTGAAAAATTGCTGAGGGTCTTGCTAAGTTGCTGAGATTGGCCTCAAACCTATGATCCTCCTGTATCAGCCTCCCAAGTACTAGGATTATAGGCTTGCGCCACTGTGCTTGGCTCATTTTAATCTGTTTTGACATGTCTGGAATGGAGATAGGGTTTACATTCCTCACACATGTTTAATGTGGTGTCTCTGTTTTCCTTCCCCGCCACCTCTTTCCCCAATCCAATATGAAACCAACAAATCAAAAGTTCCCATTAAATTGCTGTCTTACTGTCAAGGGAATTGTATGATATTTTTTAGTTTCTCACTCCTACCCCATAGAGATTAGGAGAAGTCATCTACTTTAAAATGTCCTGTTGATGGAAAAGCATCCTTCCCTAGAGGAGGTGACGAACTCTGGAATCATCTGTGTATAAGACGTGTCTAGACTATTTCTACCAGCTGATGCCCTTTCTTCTCTTGCAAATGGAGGCTCATCTGAATAATTTCCACATGTGCATGCCCCTCTGCCATCCAACTGTTCTCCTTGTAGATATCATGAGAGAAGCAGCGAGGGATTGATTTTTAACAATCTCAGCCTGGTTTTTATGATGGCTATTATTGTGTGTGTGTGTGTGTGTGTGTGTGTGTGTGTGTGTGTGTTTACTGGAGATTGAACCCAGGTGCATTCTACCTCTGAGATATACCTCCAGGACCCCCC
This sequence comes from Glis glis, assembly GCA_004027185.1. Lineage (NCBI taxonomy): Eukaryota > Metazoa > Chordata > Mammalia > Rodentia > Gliridae > Glis > Glis glis. Next base: position 96 of record PVJS01032666.1, on the reverse strand, counting down.
TTTTTTTTGCAGTACTGGGGATTGAACCCAGGGGCGTTCTACCTCCGCACTACACCCCCGGCCCTATTTTTTATACTTTATTTTGAAACCGGGTCT
>PVJS01032665.1:0-22631 GCA_004027185.1 Glis glis | reverse complement strand
CTCTCTTCTCTCTCTTTCCTCCTCTCTCTCCCTCTCCTCCTCTCTCTCTCTGTTCTCCTCTTCTCTCTGTCTGTCTCTCTCTTTCTCTTTCCCTCTCCTCTCCTCTCCTCTCCTCTCCTCTCCTCTCCTCTCCCTTCCTCTCTCTCCTCCTCCTCTCTCTCCTCCTCCTCTCTCTCTCTCTCTGTCTCTGTCTCTGTCTCCTCCCTCTTATAAGGAACCCATGGCTTTGTCACATCTGTAAAGTCCTTGTTGCCATGTAAGGTCACACGTTCACAGGCTCGAGGTTTGGGGACATGGACATCTTTGGGGGCCATTATTCAGCCCCACCTTTCTGTGACCCAGAATGCTCCTGGGTGCCACCCCTCCAGCCCTCTTGGGACACCTGTCACCATAGACAATTCTGCCTGTTCTTGGGGTCGATGATTTTAGAGCACATTCCTGTTTACTAGAGGCTACAAATAAAACATTTATAGAGTTATGAAGAAATCCCGTCAGGGGGTCCCTAGCAAGCAAATTCTTAAACTGCAGTCGCAGAGTGTGTTCTTGTACTTTGCGTGGTCAACGCGTGCACCGGAGGGGGCACAGTACGATGACGTCATCCGCCAGAGGCCAGGAGCCATCGAGACTCAGCGGGGTGACCAGCGGGACGATGGGAGCCTGGGAGAGCTTCCTGGAGGGCAGTGGGAGGTAGAGGGGAGCCCCTGACCCTGAGCACTGTCCCTAAGACTTCACTTTTTGGAGCAGGTTTACATTTAGAGAAAGACTGAATAGGAAGTACCACATTCCCATACACACTCTCTGCCTCTCCCTGTTCCCATCATCTTAACGCCTCGTGTTCGTGGCACCGTTGCTACAGTTGATAAATCAGTATGGCTGCATCGTTATCAGCGAAAGGCCACCGTTGACATTAGAGTTCAGCCGTGGTGTTGTATATGCCATGGGTTTTGACAAACTTCTGATGTCGCGATGTCTCATATCCACTAGGACAGCATCATAAGCGGTAGCTTTGGGGTCCTAAATCTCTCCCCTCCCACCCCGCTGCACCCGCACATCTCCCTCACCACCGTCCCCTGGCAACCGCTGATCTCCTGACATCTCTCTCATTTTGAATTTTCCAGAATGTCATGTAGTTGGAGTCTTACAGCGCGTGGCCTTTTCAGACTGGCGCCTCTCACTTGGTAACATGTTCTGAAGGTCCCTTCCGCGTCTCTCTGCGGCTGGCTGTGTCTTTGAATTTTTAAGGTGATGTGTGGGCACAGTGGCTGTGAAGCGGACGAGGTCGGGAAGGGGTGGGACACCAGACAAGGCTGTCAAAGGGGACACCTGTTGGCCAACCTGGGGCGTGAACCCCTGTCTGTCCCCACCCTTGCCCCCGGAACCCTCGCCCAGTGCTAGAGGGGTCAGGAATGTGTCACTGGCGACACATGTGGCTGACACTGGCTGGTCCCAGTCTGTCTGGCAGGGACCCAGAGGCAGGTAGATCCCCCAAGACCAAGGTTCCCTGATTTCATGGCCAGGGCTCACGTATTAAGGAAATTTCTCCTTTGTGTGTCTCGAGAGGCCTATGCCAGACAGCTTGGATCCTCTGTGTTTGGAGATGCTCCTGGGGCTGGGGGTGGACAGCAGGGGCTCAGCTGAGTGTCCTTGTCCCTCTTCCCCGACCCTACATCTTGAACCCCACTTGCCAGTTTCTTTGGCCGACACGTTCAGCTGGCTGCCGCCTTAATGAGCTCGCCCTGGAATATACGTTCGTTGTATTGCAGAGCCTCCGCAAATGTTTTTCCCCTCATTAAAACAATAATAGCTGGACTACAGAACTATTAATCTAGCAGTAAATTCTTACGAGAAATTCATTGCTATGCTTGTAGTTCAGAAACTGAGCTATCTTGTCCCAAAAGGATATACAGTTAAACACTTAAAGAAATAAAGCAACGCAGGATAGAGATGGTACCTCTGGTCTGAAGGTCTCAAACACGGCCTCCTCTGTTCATGTCTGATGCTCTGCAGGCGGCTTCGGGGGTGAAGAGCCAAGTCCGAGGCCCACGTGAGGGACGGCCCATTGCAGACCTCGCAGCTACATCCCTCAGCTTCTTACGTCCGCTGCTGGCTTTGGGGGTCAGAGAGCGCTTCGCCCACCACATGGCCTGTGAACCACCAGCTCCCCTAAAGGTGGTTTGACCTTTATCTGTGGGCTTCCAGCAGGGTCATGATGTCACCAGGATGGGGAGAATTGGAGAAAGAGAGGAAAATCCCATAAACAGAGAGAGAGAGAGAGGGAGAGAGAGAGAGAGAGGCGGAGACAGAGAGAGAGACGGAGAGACAGAGAGAGAGACAGAGAGAGAGAGAAAGAGATGACTTTGTAAAAAAGGTCCTGTTTATAGAAGCCCCCATTAAAGAAGTCCAAAAAGAAGGTTCTGGACAAGAGGCCTAAGGCTCCTGGCTGTGTCTGGGGTAGGGGCAGTCTTGGAAGCGGAAGGTGAGGTCTCCACTGAGTTGGGGGTTCGCGTGCTTGGGGACTGCAGGATGGTGCACACCAAGAACGTAATGCATCGCAAACAAAGGTCCTGGATAACACTGCTTGTGGATTTCAGGGAGGGAGAGAGGAGTCCACTATGCATTTGGTACCATGCAAAAGAGTGGGGTGAGAGCCCCCTGATACCCTGAGTAGGCTTGCATCTGCCCACCCAGGCCCTGCCACGTTCTAGCTCTTATTTTTCTAACACTGGATCGCAATTATCCTGGGGGTGAGCCCACCTGGGTCTCTGAGGATTGGCTGATCCTCCTGCTTGGACCCCATATCCAGGAGCCTGGGAAAGATGTTCTGGTCAGCTCTGGGGAGAGGGAGATGTTCTGAGCTTTTCTGTACAGGATCACCCCAAGACAGCCCCTGCTTCTCCCAGAAGGCTGCAGAGCCCACAGGAAATCACCCCTCTCTCCTTGGGGAAAGTTGGCATTCTATGAGGAGTTTGGTTCATTTCATTGTTTGGATCTTAGCAGAAATATGGAAAATGATACTCACAAAAGGTTGGAAAGGTGGGGGGGGCTGCACAGCCAGCTGAGACCCTAATAAAATTAAAAACAATGAAGGAGAGATGACAGAAAATTATTGCAAAAAATATTCTCTGAATTGAAGAGGGGGTGGGAAGGAAAAAGAAAGTAATTTATTGGAGAAAAGGGTAGGACTTGCTAATAAACATCTTACAAGAAAGCTAAGGAGTGTCTCTCCTGGACCCCTAAGCAGGCGCACCCTCAGCACGCCACGGGGGGGCGCGGCCCAGCGGGCTCCGAGGAGGCAGCGGATCCTAACAACATATGGTCGGGCAGCGCTGAGGAGCGCCCGCCCGGCAACCGAGCAGATGGCTCCTTGGAAGAGAGAGCTGCTTCTTACATTACGTGTTCCGAGGTTTCTCGGGGCGATGGTAACAACATCTTGCTTCTGCCTTTTCCAGAGTGCCCCCTCTTACTTAGTAAACAGGCCAGCCCCTCGGGGTCCTCAGGCCACGCTGCAGGGACGGGGTGATGGCGGTGACCTGATCCATGAGACAGGTCAGCTTGCCCAGGTGGACAGTGGCGGGAGCCGGCAGGACCCAGGCTGAGTTCCTTCCATGACTTCTGTGCCATGAGTCCTTGTTCCTCTGCTCCTGGGAACTGGCTGGGCACTGGGGCTGGATCTGCCCCATTGGATGCCAAAGAGGTATCTCCCTCCCCCTCTATCCTTCCTTCCATTTGTTTTGGAAAATCGGGAGGATTCAGGTTACTATCCAGATATGCAACTTCTGTGGCGAAGTCAGTGGACCCGGGGGCAAAGGCGTGTCCCCTTTTGTGGCTCTGCTGGACGGGGCGTGTGCTTCTCGGTCAACCCAGCCCACATCTATCCCTTGCTTAACTGACCCCTGCAGGGGTTGGAGCTTGTAACCATGATGCTCGGCCAGGACCCACCTATTTGGTGTGAGCACTGGGTCAGGTCTTCAAGACAAAGGAAAAGAGCCTGAGAGGTGGATTTGGGTCATTAAGGGGGAAGTCTGAGCCCTCGCATGCTATTTCAAAGTCTGAGATGCTATTATTATTATTATTATTATTATTCTGGGATTGAACCCAGGGGCATTCTACCTCTGTGCTACGCCCCCAGTCCTTTTATTATTTTTTTGTTTTGAAACAGGATTTCGCTAGGTTGCTGAGAGCCAAACTACGTTGCTTAGGCTGTCCTCGAACCGGCGAGCCTCCTATCTCAGCCTCCCAAGTACTGGGATTATAGGTGTGTGCCACCACGCCCGGCTCAAGCTCACCTTAGTGCCACGAGGTTCTCCAAAGCCTGAGTTTTCAATGGCAGAGTCCGCGGAAAGCTTCAGATCCAACCCGGCTACGTCGAGTCCGGCTAGCCTGTTTGGTTCGGTTAACAGTCTTTAAAAAAAACAGGAATGGAACCCTCCAGGCCCATCGGTAAAGAACTGGCTACATAAAATGAGAGATTGAATTGGAGAGAATTCTAATTAGCAGGCAAAATGAGTGAACTGCAGCCCCCGTTGATATTAATTGTGACCTGCACACAGTAAGGGGCTGTGTAACAGGAACTGGCAAAGTCCCCGCACCGCCTGTTTTGTAAATAAAGTTTTATTGGCACCCATCCATGCATATTTGTTTACACATCGTCGGGGGCTGTTCTGCAATGTAATGACAGTGCTCGGTAGCTGCAAAGGAGGCCATATGGCCCACAGAGCCCCGACGGTCGCAGAAAGCATGCTCTTCCAGCAAGGTTGTGAAATATAGATGTCTATACAGAAAGGTCTTTAAGATCATGGCAGAGGCTGTATCTCAGTGGAATTCCAAAGATGAGGAGTCCAGGACATAACATTTTCTTGACCCCCAAATTCTATTTAGGTAGAAAAAAATAAACCTTGGAACCATATGAAGAAATGTTAACAGCTGTCGCATTCCTGCTGAGGTCTCACAGGTGTTTTATTCGCCTTTGAACTTTTGTATATTTAAAATGCTTGAGATAAAACCTATTTCATAAAAGAACAACAACAACAACAAAAAAAAAAACTTCTAGGAATGGAGTAATTACCTCTACATTATAAAACTCTTAGAGTGACATTATAATTACATGTTTAAAATGATCTACCCATAGCTATCTTGTTAAATATTTCATGTTATTATTTCCCATTTTGGTCTAAATTGTTTGGGAGGGAAGGGTTTCGGCTGTGGGTTTTCTTCCATCGTATGTTTTTATGAATTCCCTTCCATATTTTTAGAGTTTCTAGGACAACCAGCACATTCACTGAACACGGGCACCGACGTTCCCCTCGCAGTGCTCCCGTGAGCGCCCTCGACACAGAAGCCATATGGAGATCGGTCCAGCAGCACGGTCCAATTGTCCAGCCAGTGTCTTCCAACATGTAAATAAACCCCGGCTCTGAATCCAGGAAAAATAAGCAGCCATGGGTCCTGTCTCACTTGTTCAAATCACATGGACGATTTACGTCCCTGAGCTGGAATTCCGATTTGATCTCAGAGTTTACACGCAGAGCCAAGGCACATTATAGGGGGAGGGAGGGGGTCTGGGGCAGTGGAGGAGACTTGGAATTACAGTAATGTAAAACAGATGCTGGCACTCCAGTAGACCCAGCTCCAGCCAGGTGCTGGATCTGGGCAGGTGACTTGGGAAGACAGGGACCAGCCGCGGGCACCTTATGGGACTTGGGGTCTGCAGTTCCTTGCTCCGTCTCCCTCTCTTTCTGTCTTGGGAGTTCAGGGTGAAGTCTGGAAATGTCAACAGGGTACGTCCCCTCCATACCTGAATGAGGGGTTATTCTCAAGATTCTGGGCAGCCAAGTGGGCGTCTTTTGAAAACAGACTTCTGGAATTTCCCAGACTTCTTGCAAATAATCCACGGTACTTTGTCAGGGTGGAAAAACCTGAATTTCTTCCTACTCTGTCTGGAATATATACAGTAAAGTCTTTGTGACTTGGCAGGACGCGCCTGGCTGGGAAGACCTCTGCTCCTGGCATGGGTCTGCAGCAGTGACCTGGGCGACCTTGAGCAAGGGGAGCCTCCTGGGGCCTCTCTCTGCCTCGGATCTGTGAAGTGGGAGGCTGGGGGAGGACCAGGGGGCCCCAGCCTTTGTCCTCAGATTTCCCGAAAGTCAGATGTTCTTGGATGTGGTGTATGATCACTGCAGATGTGTCCACGTTCCCTGCCAGCTGCTGCTAAGCCCGGACAGCTCAAGGAGACAGAGTGTGAACAACGGGCTGGAGACGGGCCTGAGGGGCCCTTTTCCCCCGGCGGGTGGGGCCCGCAGGCCGTGAGAGTCTCTGCTCAGTGTGCGGCTTGAGCAGCCCTGACCTCGTGCCCACTGGTGGAAAGGGAGTCTTGTGCCTGGTGAACCCACAGGTCCCCCAGCCTGAGTACCCACCCATGCTCCTCTGTACTCCAGCTCACCAGAGCCCAGTTTCCAGCACCTTCTCCGGCACCTGTCCTGACACCTGCCTGGTCCCCCGGGGAATCCTGTGGGAGAAAGACCTGGGTCATCTGCCACGTGCCAGCTCAGCCACCTTGGAAAGTTCTCGACTTCTCTGATGCTCGAGTGTCTCCGCTGGGAAGTTGGGCTGGTCACAGTGTCCACCTGGGTGACAAGGAGGGCCCAGCGCTGGGAAGTTGGGCTGGTCACAGTGTCCACCTGGGTAACAAGGAGGCCCAGGAGGCCGCGCTGAGCCAGGAGAGGAGGGAACAGTGTCCGCCCAGGGAATGGCTAGTCCAGACACCCAGAGGCTGGAGGGACGGCCCATCAGAGACAGAAGGACCACCTCCAAGGATCCTGAGGGATGGGCTGGGGAAGGCGATGGCCCCGTAGGGGAGGGGGGTGCCCGGGTCAGGGGCCTGGGGTCCCCTGGAACATAAGCAGAACACTAAGATTGGGGATTGCTGGGGAATCTGGCTTCCATTTCGGAAAGGCCGCCCCCTGCTGGTGGAGAGGGAGAGGGCCACACGGCCAGCTGGGGCACAAGGGGACTGGTGGCGTTAACCAAGTCAGAGGATGAGTCTTTTCCGGGTCTCTTCTGTCCTTCACTATGGGGTGTATTTTCTAATTTAAGCTCTGACTAAATTAAACTAATTTAGCTTCATGGAACCTAAGAATTAATGGGTGGCCCGGTGACCCCGAAACTGCTGAAATGGAAGAATCGAGAAGCCTCTGCACGGAGCGGATAATGGAAAACGTTTATGAGTTCTGACCTGCTCAGCTTCAGCTGGGTTTTAATAAAATTAGCACATTTGAGAACTCCATCGTATTTCTCTTTCTGGAAACAACCGACAGAGAAACGAGCCGCCCCGTTCCCATTGAGAGGCGCGGTGCAGAGCCCCGGAGATCACCCATCCCGGAGCGCCCCCATTTCTCCTCCCCGGCAGCTCTAGGGAAAGACTGACCTTGATGAAATTACTGCGAATTACTTTAAGATTCACGTTTTTTCTCGTATTACTGAAAATAATCTTGGTCCTAACGAAGACCGCATGTGGTCTGGATCTAATTATGAAATCATTATATTGTTTCATAATTCCTATTAGTGGCTTTGGTGAAAGGGACGAAGGAGAAAAGGCAGAAGCAGTCTTTCCCTTTTACATCGACATTTGATTTTCCTCCGGGACACTCAGCACTGGCCCGAGGATCGGAAGAGGGGACGGGCTGGCGTAGGCAGGGACTGTGGCGTGGTCTCCATGGCCTCCGTGGTGCAGCGGGGCCTGGATGGCAGTGGGGCGCGGGACCCCTGAGTTCGCGTGGTTGACGGCCTGGGGCTGGGAGGCATCGGGGACCTCCCCTTGGCTGGGCCTCCTCCTGCCAGCCCTCGGGCCCTCTCAGGCCTGCTCGCGTTCCTCAGTCTCCCCAAGCGTTTGGACGATAAGGGAGAAAAATGAACAGAAGGAGCCGAGTCAGTAGATGTTTGACGACATCCCTAGAAGGTTCTGTCACTTTGACAGAAAGTGGCACGGCGGTGTTTATGCCATCAGAGCAAAATGAACACAGCAGAAAGGCTGTGAGGCGTACACTAAGACGTTGCAAGAAAAGAGTGACAACAAACTATGGTAAGGCGTGTGTGAATAAAATCATCAAAAAACCAAAATTCTAGCTGGGCGTGGTGATGCACGCTTGTAATCCCAGTACTTGGGAGGCTGAGACTGGAGGATCCAGGTTTGCGGCCAGCCTCAGCTACATAGTGAGGCCCTCCGCAACTTTCTGAGACCCTATTTCGAAATAAAGAATAAAAAATAGGGCTGGGGGTGTAGCTCGGAGGTAGAACGCCCCTAGGTTCAATCTCCAGTACTGCAAAAAAAAAAGCAAGATTCTCAAAAATTTTTCAAAAAATCCTGCAGTGGAAAATGTGCTGGGGCAGGGTGCAGTGGGCAGTGGGGCTCCCCGTAGCCGTGCTCAAGGGGCCCCGCAGTCCCATCCTGCAGGTGAGGCTTCCGTGGGTGCTCAGTAAATCCCCCGGGGCTCCCTGTGGAGTCCAGGCTCTTCCCTGGCAGCAGGGTACGGTCAGGCTCCAGACAGAGAGACCCCGATTTGTTGTGTCCCCCTGCATCAGCACCTGTTGAGTGGGCCCCAGGAAGAGCAAGAGGTGTGCGCGGTCCCGCGGGGCTCACGGGCTCTCTGGGTGGCCATTTGCCCAGCATGGACCCGCTGCTGGCTAGAGCCATCTCAGGGCAGGGGCGAGTCACAGCCTGCAAGACTGCCACTTAGCGCTATGCACAGACCCACGCCTGACCTTTGTTTACCCAGCTGAGAGCCATCAGACAGCAGGTGCCGAGGCTCCGAGCTGGGCCGCTGGGCCTGGGCGCCCCTGCAGTTCCATCCCACACAAGCTGCAGCTGTGTGCCCTTGCACAGGCACCTCCTGTTTCGTCTCTGAGCCCCGTCATCTCTGTAGTTCAGGAAGCAATTGTGTGCAAGACGCTTGGAAGTGTGTGCAGCCCTCAGTCGCCCTTTTCTTACGATGCACAACACCCACGTGGTACTGCAACCCCTGACGTTGGCTTCCATCGGATCCCATTCACAAGCCCCTGATGAACACTGATTCCTGCATCTAGAGGAGCCCTTTCCCAGCGAGGAAACTAGAGACATGTGACTTGGCTGACTCATTCATTCATTCACTTGACTCACTCACTCATTCCTTCCTTCATTTGTATATTTATAGAGCAACTACACATGGCCAGGACAGTTGGAGGGGGCAGATGATGTGAGATTGAGCAGACATGGAACTATCTGCCCGCAGTGGAAGTTGCCCTTGGGAACAGCAAGGAGTGGTAAAGGCCAGGGTGCCCATGTGTGCCAGCAGGACCTGCCTTTCTGGGCATCACAGGACAGGAGAAGGGAGTTAGCCAGACAAGGAGAGTGAGGGTGGAGGGAGCAGAGAGAAACATTCCAGGTGGAGGGACAGTGGGGGCCATGGTCAGCAGGCTGGTGAGGTAGGACCCACGGAGAGCGAGGGCATGCTGGCACTAGCGATGGTATCAGGGCAGTGGCCACCAGAGCCCTCTCTAATCACGCCTCTCCTGCAGGTACATGTATCCACCAAACCCTCCCCGCATGCCAGGGGATTCCAAGCATGGGAGGTGCCATGTTAGTCCTCTTAGGAATGCTGCGGAGAGCAGAGATGGGGCCAGGAATGTCCCCAATCCAGGGCTCACACATCCTTGTGGATGGTACCGGGCATCCTCAGTAGTTGTACCTATGCAGAGGACTCGGACCCCCATGCTGGCCCCCTGGTGACAGCCCACAGATGTCCCCCCTCCTCCTGAGGAGGCAACTCCAGCAAGAACAATGTCAACAGCACGTCCCAGGAAGGCTCTGGAGAGGCCTGGGGAGAGCCATGTGGCCAGGTACCTGCCTTTTTGTTGTTGTTGTTTTGGTACTGGGGATTGAACCCAGGGGTGTTCTACCTCTGAGCTATACCCCCAGCCCTATTTTATTTTTATTTGCAAACAGGGTCTTTCTAGGTTGCTGAGAGTGTCGCTATGTTGGCAAGGTTATCCTCAAACCTGCGATCCTCCTGTCTCAGCTTCCCAAGTACTGGGATTACAGGCGTGCGCCACCATGCCCGGCTTGGCACCTGCCTTTCGAAGCCAGCAGTTCCCTGGGTCCAAGCCAAGACAGCAAAAGTTAGAAGCTGAGCAGCAGCCGGACACCGCGGCCCCCAGCCCAGGCCTCAGCAAGACAGACCCACCCACGCGGGTCCTCAGAAACCAAGGGCCGGCCCCATAGTAGGTTAATTCACATTTAATAGGGGCGCAAATCGCAGCAACAATTAACCGTGGCAACAAGCGATTCTATCAGGCTGAAATTAAACATGGCGGTAACAAAAGGACACTCCCAAGGAAGGCGGCCGGTCTCTTTCTAGCCTGGAGATGGAGGGAGGATGAGAGAGGGGAACGGCGTCGAGGTCCAGCTCAGAAGCTCAGAAGAACCCATACTTGGTTCATTTGCAATCAATGTCACTCTTGAAATACAACGAATGGCCAACAAGGGGCCACCTTTTCCGCCCACTGAGTCCTGTAAGTTTTGAAGTTGGGTTCTTGATAGACTTCGATCGCCATCCCTGGCCTCCGCCTCCGGGTTCCTTTAAATGTCCTCCCTCCCCCATACCCATCCCACTCCTCAGGCAGGCGATTGGGTGATGTTTCCTTTTCCCCTCTCTTATTTATCTAGCCTTTTTAGTTTACAATATAACTTGCAAACCTCAAAGTTCCCAAAGCTCAATCGATGACTTTTTAGGTCTGGCGGAACCCACGCAAGTCATTAAACACTTCTGTCCCCAGGAGCCTCCCTGGTGTGCCATCTGAGTCACTGGCTCCCTGGTGCCCACCCTCCGGATGGCTATCACCATAGCTACACCCAGTGGTGGTATTTTATTTCAGAAGGATTTTATTTAATTTCCCAACTTTTCTCATAGGTTATTTGGGTCCCCGGAAATGCAGAAAATCTCCAGGGGAGAAAAACAAAAGACGGAACTCGTCCACATCGCTCTGGCTCTGGTAAAAAAAAACACCCAAGTTGGGAGAGAGCTCAGGCCTTCAAAGAACGGAAGGCGTCCTGCCCTCTCCGAGGTCCATTTCTGCAGGGAGGCTCCGGTCTCTCGGGCCGTGCTCTCGGGCATCCGGAAACCTGTCTCCAGATGCTATATTATCTTAAATTATCTTAATTGTTGCATTAATGTGGACTTGAGATAAAGTAGCCTCCTGAAGTACATTACTAAAGAGGGAGAGGAGATTAATAACCTCATCAGCACTGGGAAGCGAGTGATGTGCCTCGCGGAAAAAGAGTACTCTACAAAATTTCATTTTGAAATGTAATTATATTGATTGGAAAGACATCGTCCTTTGTTTCAGAGAGCGGGTCTTGTAGTTGGAGAGCATTTAGCTGAATTGATAGAATTATATTTAAAATGCTATCTTCTAAATTATATCAAAATGCAATGTTCGGGCTTTTAGTGCAGAAGCCATCGGGATTCTGGAACCTTCCGCCGTTTTTTATGTTCCGCGGGTTGACCGCTGGTGGTATTAGAACAGGAAATGTAGACATGCGAGGAGCTGTAGGCTGGGATACTGCAGTCCTGAGCCTCCCTTGCCCAGGGAGAGGTGGCTATCGCCTCTGTAGGGGGTTCGGGTAAGGGGCGAACGGGGTGCTCTTGGGAGAGGAGTCCCCAATTCCAGGTCTGCAGGGAGGTGTCACCTCCCTCCCTAGAAGCTACCTTTCCATTTTGGAAATGAGACACTCGGTATATTTTTTTTTCAAATCTTTGTAGGGTTGTACTTTGAAGGAGGGTTGGGTTTTTGGAAACTAGTTGTTTGAGGCTTAGACTAGGAGGTGAGGGGCTCCTCAAGCCACAAGTCCCCAGAGTCATGAGGCCGCTCCTCTGCACAGCTGTCCAAGCTCCCGCACTGCCCCTGCAAACGTGCACAACCTGCTTCCAGTGGGAAAAAATAGTTAAGTATTTTTACAAAGACAATATGCAAATTGAAAATGCCTATTTAAACTAGTGGTTGTGAAATAGCAGAATATGGGGGAGTGGTCTCTCTTTCTTTTTCCACAGTTTTTAAAATCCTCTAGTGAAATAGACTTCAACAAATCATTGAATTGTAGAGTTTCTAGCCTAGAAAGGCAAAAAAAAAAAAAAAGCAAAAATGCCCTGTGCTTTCACCTGCTGTCTTCTTCCTCCTGGACAGATACCCAAAAGGATATCCAATGCTTTCCTGGGAAGGGATAAAACAGAAAGCCAGGCATGTGCAAATGTTGCACATTGGTTAGCCAGGCACGTTGGTTAGAAGAGCTGAATAAAAGAACAAGCAGATTTAAAAATAACTCGGTACCTCTGACAGGCCGGAGGAGACCCCGTCCCTGCACCCCCAGGAGAGTCCCCGCTGTAGAGGTGGCTGAGAGACGCAGAAATATTTATGAGACCATGTGGGGGAAACTGGAGGATCAAACTGCAAGGGCACCCTACTTTCCAAAGTAGGGTGAAAGTAGCTTTTGTGTTGGGGTGGGTTCCAGGGCACCTCCTTCGTGGTCACCTAAATCTATGTCTTCGTGAAAACGGAGACTCTGGAGGATGAGGAAAAGAAGAGGGAGGAGATATGGACTGACCGACGATGACTCTGCGGACAGGGGGTGCTCTCAGAGGTAGCTGTGGCCCAAGGGACTTTTGGGTTTTTTTGTTGTTGTTGTTTGCGGTACTGGGGATTGAACCCAGGGGCATTCTACCTCTGAGCTACACCCCAGCCCTATTTTATTCTTTATTTTGAAACCGAGTCTCACTAAGTTGCAGAGGGCCTCACTAAGTAGCTGAGGCTGGCCGCGAACCCGAATCCTCCAGTCTCAGCCTCCCAAGTACTGGGATGACAAGCGTGCGCCACCACGCCCGGCTTCACAAGGGACATTTGGAAGCAAGAGTGTGTTTAGTTCCACAACCTCCTAGCAGTAGCAGACAATGCTTGTAAAGTTTACAGGAAGGTCCGCCTAGAGTCGCTTGTGCTGTTCAGTGCCACCCGGTGAGGGACTCACCCTGTCTCTCCCCACCTCTGTAGGACAGGTGAAGACACGACCCCCAAGGCCCCAGTAACCATAATGAGGGTCCATGCCCAAGGACAGTACTGCACATAAGTAACTCTGTCTCCCCGTCTGAGCTTCATGGGCAGGGGACTTCAGAAGAAGCTGGTTCACCCTGTCCCCCGTCTCTCATCCGCACCCCACAGCCCTCCCAATGCCCTTCAAAACCAGTTTCAGCCAATCCAGATTGCAACCCTCTGAAGACCCACCTTCTTAAAATTTATTTTGGGGTACTGGGGATTGAATCTAGGGGCATTCTACCTCTAAGATCTACCCCCAGCCCTTTTTTATTCTTTTTTTTTTTAAATTTTGAAACAGGGTCTCACTAAGCTGCACAGGGCCTTATTAACTTGCTGAGGCTGGCCGCGAACCTGCGATTCTCCTGTCTTAGCCTCCCAACTACTGGGATTACAAGCATGCTCCACCATGTCCAGTTGACTAAGACCTACTTTTGTGTGTGTGTGTGGTGCTGGGGATTGAACTCAGGGTCATTCTATCTCCGAGCTACACTCCCAGCCCTATTTTATTCTTTATTTTGAAACAGGGTCTCACTAAGTTGTGGAGGGCCTCGTTAAATTGCTGAGGCTGGCCGCGAACCTGCGATCCTCCTGTCTCAGCCTCCCAAGTACTGGATTACAAGTGTGCACCACCACGCCCGGCTGACTATGACCTACTTTTTGACACGATGACCCTGAGAGATGGGACAATGGAACCCAGCTCTGGTTCAGGAGACCACAGACTCAGACTCCTCCAGAAAACAGAGTTTGGGGCGAAAGTCTTTGTTCTCATGTTAAATACCTAGGGATGCTCCTTACTCTTTTATAGAACGGTGTATATTGTGTTATTTTTACTCAAAGCATGCTGCCCTTTTGGCTTATCCATTCCTATGTTTTATGGAGCTGGAGCTAGAGGGAAATATCTATGCAATTTAAGAAAACCACCATACATCTAAAAGGTAATTGATAAGAAAAAACGACCTGAGGGCAATCGTAGAGAGTGGCGAGGACTGAGACAAAGCTGGGCCGTTCCCATTCCTTCCAAAGGGAGCTTGGGTACGACTTCTAAGTCGTACCCAAGCTCCCTTTCTGCAACGTAGAAAAAAATGAACCTGGCATCATTATGCAAGTACTCTTATTTTCAAAGAAAAGCTGAAGACCTGAATATGCAAAATCTTCCCATTTTAAGATGCATATTTATTAATTTTTAAAACACTTTTGAGGAATTTCAAGGAATCACATCAGTTAGGTGTCTTGGTTTGGGGTCCCCCAGTAGTGGACCCCAAGACGAGAATTCAAAGGTAAGTGGTCTATTGGAAGGCGGTCCCAGGACACACCCTGGGTGAGCGGGCAGGGCAGGATTGATGCCAGGTGTGCTGGTCCACAGGTAACTGCAGCCCCCAACAGAGGCTCCAGCCTGGTGCAGACGCGTAAAGATGGTGTGCAAAGATGCTTTTCTGTAGCATCTGGGTGCAGAACTCGTTTCTCTTGCCAAACAAATTATAAAATACCATGAAAATGAGAATCAACTCATAGAAAATATAAGAGCCACTTTAAAATTATTATTAGTGAACCGGGCATGGCGGTGCATGCTTATAATCCTAGTACTTGGGAGGCTGAGACCCAAGGATTCAGGTTCGCTGGATCACTTAGTGAGAGAGCTACTTAGTGAGGCCCTCCGCAACTTAGTGAGACCCTGCTTCAAAATAAAGAATAAAAAATAGGGCTGGGGGTGTAGCTCGGAGGTAGAATGCACCTAGGTTCAACCCCCAGTACCGCCAAAAAAAGAAATTATTAGTGCCAATAGCTATAAACTAATATGCCAAGTTGCTGTAAAAGTTTCTAAATGCTCATCCTCAGTCACAGTATTTAGACCATCACAGGCAGGTAACAAGCAGCTCAGGAAACCAGGCCACATAGGTGCAGGGGCCATGTGTAGAGCCATAGGACTGGTGCAGGATTATCCCATCCAACGGAGGAGGAGCCTGGGGCTTTCCCCACCCCTGTCCTGCCTACCACCTATGTGGGGCTATTCCCAGGCTCACCGACCCTCTGGGATGGCCACATGTCCTGTGTAGGCCGGGTTCCACAAGAGTCCCATGGGGTGCTGCCCGCAGCCATCAGTTACAGACAGGATGCTAAGGGAAGGTGGATGGGTGGCAACTTCCGCCTGGGTCTCTTTCCTGGTCTTAAGGCCTTGGTCCTCATCGTGAGGCCTGGTGGCCTGGCCCAGTGGCATCAGCACCCCCTGGGAATTGGCTAAGTGCAAATCCTCAGGCCCCAGCCCAGCCTGGGACGAAGGTGGTCATGTAGATTTTAGCACCCTCCCGGAGGATGCTAAAATCCTGGTTCTCAGGATTGAGAACCACTTCTGTGTTGCAGGGTGGGTGCAGCAGAGGGGCCCATAGACCGTGGAGAAGAACCCCCCCTTGTCCTCCCCCACCTCCCAACTCATCTGACCTTAACTGGGTTTGGCTCCTTTTTCTCCAAGGGCTCAGAGTGAACTCATTTTCATAAGAATCACATTATTTAAACAAATAGAAACCTTAAGCTCTCTCTCTATTTCCTGCCCAAGAAGTCCGAGGCATCAAAAACCACTTTCAAATCCGCCCCTGAAGATCTGTTCTCCGCCGGGTTACTAGATTCTGTCCTCTGCTCCATATCAATGGTGGCAGATGATAAACTCTGCTCTGCAGGGACACCCCTTCTTCACTAATCGACCATTAAGCTGTCGGAGGCTGAGTTCCCAGCGATTAAACAGGAAATGCCATCCACAGCATCTGGGATCCTTCCAGGGTCTGCCAGGATGACCCCAGACAAAGCATAAAAGGCCTTTCATCTACGCCACGTCTTCAAGCTGCTTTTATGTAAATAATCTAAAGAAAGCCTGGTCATAACTCTGTGGGGTAGACCGAATCCCTAGGAGCGAGGTCGCCATTTGGGGACAAGAACACAGAAGTGGAGGCAGCAAAGGGACTTGCAGGGAAGCGTGCCTTGGAGAAGGGTGGAGTCCCACCTCCCTGCCCCGTGCGATTTCCTCCTTTTAACCACAACCAGCACTTGGATGGATTCACTCTAACGTAGCAGTCCTGACGCCCCCCTAAAAACCAGGGGTTTCCAGAGAGCCCTTTGTTCCCGGCACAGAATCGCTGCTAGGGGAGTGTAACTGTGTGCGCAGCTTCGCCATTGTGGCTGAGCAGCGCTGGCCTCGGGTCTCACCCCCACGTTGTCGTCAGGTTGGGTCCATCCTCTGGTGTCACCAGTGGGTCTGATGGAGACAGAAGGATTTAATTAAATAGATAATGGGCCCTCGGAATAGAAATGCGAACGGAAGCACAACGGATGCGCTTGGCCTTGGTAGACATTCGTCAGCACTAAGGGACCATCGGCCCACGTTCATCTGAAGGCTTAACGTGCGGGCGTTCGCGTCTCTCTACTACAGTGGATGTCATCCGGGGTGACTCTGCCCCACCCCTGATCCCAGGGGCATTGGCAATGTCTGTGTCATTTATGGTGGTCATCACAGAGAGAGGGGGGTGCTACCTGCCTCTAGTAGGTCTAAATCTTTGAAGATTCTGTTGACTGCCTCATGGTGCACAGAACAGCCCCCAATTCCATGGAGAATTATGTGGCCCAGGCTGAGAAATGCTGGTCTGAGGCTCTCTCACTCAATAGTGCCCCATAGATTCTAATAAAGAAAATAACACACTAGAAAAATAGAAGGGCAGGTGCCAAACATTAAAAGTACAGATGAGCCGATAAGAAAAGCTGGGTGTCTTGATTTTGGTCTTTGCCAGAGGAAAGTTTATTCCTGCAGAGGGCTCATTAGTTACTATCTTTAGGCTCTATTTTAGGCAAACAAACAACCAATTAATTTTTTTTTTTTAATGGGAGTTTAAACCCACACCTTAGGCAACGTGCATTGAATATGGGTCGGGAGGGAGTGGGCTCCAGCCTCCTCCTGCTCGGGCTGGCCCCCGGGCCTCCGAGGCTGATCTTTTTTGCTTTTCTGGTTCAGTTTGTTCTAGGGCTTTCTATTGAGCGTCTGTGGGCCTCCATGGGCCACTAGTGGGTGGAGAGAAAGGTGGAGGAGGTTCAAAGTACATAGGAGAGCATAGGAGGAGACGAGAGAAGGTCAAAGAGGGATTGGGACTCCGGACAGGGCCCTGCTGAAGGAGAGAAAGGGGAAAGGGTGGAGTCGGCCCTGACCTGCTTCTAGAAGCCTACAACCTCTCCAAAGCCCCAGAGCCACCCGCGGTGAACAACTCCAGGGACCACAGCAGCGTGCCCTTTCAGTTTCCTTGGCCCTGCCCCTTCCTCCTCCCCTCTGCTTCCTGCAAGGCTGGTACCAAGGAGAGAACAAGTCTACAGTGCACAGGCCCCCCGGAGCCCCGCACCAGGTTTCCTCATCTCTTAATTGTAAATGAAGATAATCATGCCGCCTCCTGCCTTCTGTGGCAATGAATACATTTCGGTAAGCTCTCCGAAGTTGTGGCGGAAGGCGCAAGGATTCCCGGCAGAAATGGATCATGGTGGACACAGCTCCTGAAGCCCCTTACGCGCACCCTCTCCTAATTGGATTTTCATGCACTAACTTGATTAGTGCGAGAATGGAGCCCAGGTGCCCAGTGAAGGCTGTATAATAATGTTAATAGTATTTACTGTGTCCAGACCGCCTTCCTCTAATCTGGAAGAAGGTTGGGTGGTAATAAGATAAGCCTCACAACGGACATCTGGATCCCCCAGGGAGCAGGTGAGAAACTGAGACAGAGAGAAACTTTCCCGAGCATCCGTGAAGAAATGACTTCTTTCAAACACTGGGCAGAAGTAACACCTGGTTCTTCCCAGGTCCGCCATGTTTTCCAGGGAGCTAGTGGGATGGCTTTGGGTCCCCATCACAATAACGTGCCTCTACTTGTTTTCCTTATTTTTTTTTAATATAAGAATCATAAATGTATTTCCAGTGCAGTGCCTGAGCTCAGCCCGCAGGAGGAGAGGTTCCACCTGGAGGAACTCCATCCAACCGGATGGGTACAAGGTGGCTACCAGAGTGGTTTTAAGCCTGGACTTTAGCCAGAGGCAGCTAAACAGGAAATTGGAATTTCTCCCCTCTCAAATGATTCATTATCCACAACAACATCTTAATAACACAGACAAGGGGTCAGTAATTTGAGCTTGGTAATTAAACGGAAAAAGAACAGCTCGGCTCAACCGTGGCGTGCAGTAATCTATTCTGACACAGAATGACGTATGGATGAAAGGAAGCAGGTGTGGGGACAAGGTAGATTGGTAGATTAGACAGTAGACAGCCGGCCCCGAGCCTGTCTTTTTTCTGTCCGTGCAGAACGGGCTGCGCTCGGGTAGGGTGGCTTATGTCGACTGGGGCCACTGCCCGGGTGTTTGACGGGCGGCCTAGGCAATTTCATCTATCTAGATCCTAAGACAATTAAATGAAAATGAAATGTCTGTGCATTTCCATTTCTTTTAATACTGGCAAATGCGAAGTTTCCTGAGAGGCTTGCCCGGAAAAAGAAATTAGTCTCAGCTTTCAAAGAGGAACCGGGTTGGGGACACGCAGGTGAAACCTTGTGTGAGTTTTGGTGCCGGAAGGTCCAGGAAGATGGAATCCCACAGGGGACTGGAGAGAAAAAAGTAAAGCGAGCACCCCAGGCTCTCATTTTCCCTACGCTTGTCTCCTGCCTACTTCTAACACTTTTAGGACGTTGCCCCAGGTGGTGGAGGGCTTGATTTAAGAAACAGGATGGTAAAGATGCTTGGCTTACCTCAATACTAGGCATTGTCAGACACCTGTGGGTACCTGAGCTGTCACCTTGCTGTCTGGCTCCCAGCATCTTCCCTGTCACTGCATCTCAGCCACCCTGCACTATAATCCAACAGCGGACCCGCACACGAGGCACCTGCGAAGGGACCGTGACAGAGTCTCACCTGTCTGTAGCCAGAACCCAATATCATGGGTCTCTGGTTGTCAAGTTTTGCTCTTGTTTTTTCTTTCCTCTTCAAAGATAATCACATAAACAATTTCATTTGTGTTTCATGCAGAGAGAGAAATAATAGTCTAAGAGCCCCGAACACCTGCATGTGGTTATCTCAGGGTTTTCTCTGAGTCAGGAGAATTCTCTACCTCTGGACTTGGGGTCATGGAGTCCTCCATACCCGGGCAGTTCCCACCTCCTGCCTCCCTTCCATTCACACCCACCTGCTCCCCTGTGCCTTCCCAACTGTCTAGCCAGCTCCTTCCCTTCTTCCAGGGTTGGAAAATACCTCTGCCTCCAATTTTCCAAGCCCCAAGCACATTAATCTTCTGCTGCAGGCTTGCTGGTTAAATTCTAGACCACCGGCATAGATGCGGAGCCCTGGTCAGGTGGCAGATGTCCAGCGGGGAGCAGAGCTGGGGAGAATCGGGGACGGTTGGCTCCAGAGAAATAGTGGCTTGCCTTGCAGTCTAGGAACCTGCTTCAGGACAAGCTGGGGCTTTGGTCAGCTTGCCCTGCATGAGACAAAGGACAGAGGCACCGGGGGGCACTTTCGTTCTTCCTTTGAATCAACCTTCAAATGATTACCCAGAACCCTGAGAAGTCTTCTAAATGGAGGCCTGGCCAAACCCCTCTTTCTGCAGCCCACCACCCCCAGGGGTCATTGTCCTGGTTCTAGATGCATATTTGGGTCAACAGACCCAGCAGTTGGTACCACCCCACATCAGGTATGTTCTGTGAGATAAGATTCATCTTAGTGGAGGAGGGAGTCGAGTGGTCACTCTGCAACTTCACACCCCCCCCCCAGACCAGACATCACTGCAGGGGGCGGTGTTAGTGGCCACCCTGAAGGATCTAAAGATTCCAGGATGAGGGTCACTGTCATCTCTCCCTGACTCATCAAACTGGGCCCTGCAGAAATGAAACGGGTCCCGGAGGGTGACTATCGACGACATGAGCCTGTCTACACAGCTCAGTGTCCACGAGTCCATGTGGGGCCAGGTGCGTCACCTTTGCTAGACCAAATTAGCTTGGCCCCTGGGACATGGTATACAGCTACTGATGAGGCAATCCCAAGCCTGCAACACAGATGAATGTGCTCAGGGCTTAGGAAAGTGGACGCAGAGGCATTTCCCAGCCCTGAAAGAGGGAAAGGAGCCGGCTAGACAGCCGGGGTTGGGACAGAACTATAGGAAGACAGGGAGCAGTTTGCATGACTTGAAATGGATGGCAGTAGGCACTTATGGGTTTGCCCCAGGGCTGGTCACTGCCCATCCTCTGTCATAATACAATTAAGGCCATCTGGATATTCTCAGAACCTCACATCGATCCATTATATTGATGACGTCACACTGATCAGGCCAACAGAGCCAGAGGTGGCTGGCCGGCTGGAAGCTCGGACCCCTTTACCAGCTCTGGAGGGCTGAAAGTGTGAGCCCTGTAGACTCAGAACCATGCTACCCTCCTAGCACTGTGGGGCCCAGTGGCCAGGGGCAGGCTAGAACGCTCTCTCCAGAGTAAAACATGGAGAACATCTGTCCACACCTGGTGAAAAACATGTCCTGGTGTCCCTGGTAGGGACAGAATGCCCAGGCATGGGGCATTGCAAGACTAGAGGCCATGTCTGTCTATCCAGAGCTGTGTCTCATGGATTCATCCCAAGACGTGAGGCCGAGCAGGCCAAACAGTAGTCCATTGCAACACAGACTAGCATGGGCTCAGCGGCCTTCCTTCCTTCCTTCCTTCCTTCCTTCCTTCCTTCCTTCCTTCCTTCCTTCTACATCCTTATTTTCCAGGCGCTCAACTGACCACCTGGGTTGCAACAGGTCAAAAGGCTCCGTCTTGGCCTTTGAAATTTCTATTTGCTGTAGAATGTCAGAACCTTAGATTGAACTTCTCTTGGTTGTAGAATGGAACCTTAGATTGAAGTGACTGGTAAATTCCATAGAATTAAGTGGGTACTAATGGCCTCTCTAAGCATTTTAAAAATGCACATTTTGTTGTTGTTGTTGTTGTTGTTGTTGTACTGGGGATGGAATCCAGGAGCATTCTACCTGTGAGCTACACCCTCAACCTGATTTTATTCTTTTATTTTGAAAAGGGGTCTCACTAAGTTGCAGAGGGCCTCACTAAGTTGCTGAGGCTGGCCGCAAACCCGCGATCCTCCTGTCTCAGCCTCCCAAGTCCTGGGATTTCAAGCGTGTGCCACCATGCCTGGCTCACATTTTATTTTTAAGCAGGTATCTCCAAATATTGTTTTCTTGGGTAGTTATTCTGGATAAAAGGCATACTTGTGAGGGGAAGTGATTTGCCCACTTTCCTGTGTATCCCATTCAGGTATGTGTTTGTAGGCGTGTCTATGGTGTGGTGACACTTTTAGTCCCAGCTAGCCCTGGACCTCAAAGGATGACAGGAGGCGTGCTTTTCTTCGCCTTTCAAGAGACCTTCTGCCTCCCGCGCAAGCAAACACACCGATCCATCTTTCCCCGCACCCCACCCCCCTTTAATCATAGTGTTGTGAAGGCCCTAGGGACTCCTTCCTTGCCTAACCTTCAAACCAGATTTACAAGTCAAGGAATGCAAGGAGCGAATTAATTACCTCGCTAACTACAAGCGGGCCACAAGCGCGCATTAAAGGCAAGAGCGGGGTTCTTATTTCCCGTGCGGAAAAGGTTAGCGGAGAAGAGCTCTGAATTATTCTTCCCTCCGCCTCATCTGCCGGGCATCTGAAAGCCATATGCACGGAGCCATTGACACGGTTTCGAAGGAGAAGCCCTCCCTCCCTGCCTCTAGGTTCTGCTCTGGATCCATACACCGCCTGCAGCCCGGGCACATAACTCTTCATCAATTTCAAGGGTACGGAGGGGAAAGCCCCGGCCTTTCTCTTCGGGAATGGGGTTTTAATTGCTTTCTTGTTGGATGTGATTTTTCTGCCATTAGCTCCAGCATCTGGGAAGGTAAACGCTTTGGCGCCTTGTGAAAGCCGCGATGGATTTTGTCGTTTGGGGCCCTCTTCATTGGGCTCGGATGTGATTTCACCAGCTCCTTTAGAGACACCTCTGGAAACTTCTCAGGGAATAATCGCTGATCTTCCCTGTGAACTGGCCGGGCTTGGTGTTCCTTGATTTCAGAGGAGGTCTGTGGGGATGGGGGGGAAAAACAGACAAAATACTCACCCCTCTCTTTGCAAACAGTGGACTTGAAAGATGATAGAAAAAAATATTTTAAACACACACACACACACACACACACACACACACACACACACACGTAGAAATCAGTACCAAATCTTTCCCACATCAAACTGTGCTGTTCAGCCAGGTGTGGTGGCGCACACTTGTAATCCCAGTACTTGGGAGGCTGAGACAGGAGGATCGCAGGGTTGAGGACACCCTCAGCAAGTAGTGTGAGACTCTCATCAACCTAGTGAGACCCTGTTTCAAAATAAAAATAAAAAAAGGGCTGGGCTGTAGCTCAGAGGTAGAAGGCCCCTGAGTTCAATCCCTAGTACCACACACACACACACACACACACACACACACACACACA
>PVJS01032664.1:0-22634 GCA_004027185.1 Glis glis | reverse complement strand
CTCTCTCTGTCTCTGTCTCTGTCTCTCTTTCTCTCTCTCTCTCTCCCTGTCTCTCTCTCTCTCTCTCTCTCTCTCCTTAGTGAGGCCCTCTGCAACTTCGTGAGACCCGGTTTCAAAATAAAGTATAAAAAATAGGGCCGGGGGTGTAGCGCAGAGGTAGACCGCCCCTGCATTCAATCCCCGGTACCGCAAAAAAAAAAAAAAAAAAGCAGAGTAGAGTGACCCACAAAGCTGAAAAAGCTTGGCCCTTTGCAGAAAAGTTTGCCAATCCCTGGCAATCATCATTAAATCTGTACATGTGGCCGGGCGTGGTGGCGCACGCTTGTAATCCCAGTACTTTGGGAGGTGGAGACTGGAGGATCTGGGTTCGCGGCCAGCCTCAGCTCTTTCCCTGTCTGTCTGTCTGTCTGTCTGTCTCTCTCTCTCTCCTTAGCGAGGCCCTCCGCAACTTCGTGAGACCCGGTTTCAAAATAAAGTATAAAAAATAGGGCCAGGGGCGTAGCACGGAGGTAGAACGTCCCTGCGTTCAATCCCCGGTACCGCAAAAAAAAAAAAAAAAAACTCTACATGTGGCATTTGGGAAACATTTCAGTATTTTATGAATGCATTCATGAATGTATTGGAATACATTGAAGTGAATGAATGATGAAGGACTAGGAAAGGAAGAAAGGCAAGCAAGAAGGGTTCTTTTCTGGGAACCACCTGGGTTGGGGAGCAATTGACCCCTTGAGAATACAAGGCTGTAACTGGTAGTCACTGAAGGAGTTCTTTCCCCCAGGCTTCCTCCCTGCCTCTTGCCTCTGTGCCAGGTGGCCTCCTTGCCAGGGAAAGCTGATCTGAACCGCCTATCTTATTACAAAACTGGAGGGAAGTGCCAGGGCTGATGCCAAGCCAGTTAAGTTCCCAGGGCAGCAGGGCAGGGCAGGAGGCTGCCAGAGGGTGGAGGCAGGGTGGAAGCTATGGCAAACTGGGCCATGGACCTCGGCTGGGTGGAGGCAGGAGAGCTGGGCATGGTCCCACACCCACCGCTAGGTGCCATGGCGTGCTGGGCAAGGTCCCTGCCCTGCCAAGTTTCCCTTCTACCCAGAGGACTTCCAACAGAGCCCCTTCTGGAAGTAGGACCTCTAGGTTTTGTCCCTCACCCAAAAGTCCCAGGGCATAAGAATACAGCTGTGATACTAATAGTCCACACTTGTTGATCCTACACAGGCACTGTGCGAGGCACCTCATTCTCATGATCTCATTCAAATCCTACAGCAGCCCAACAAGATAGACACCATTATCATCTCCATTATAGAGACCAGGAAACTGCGAGGTTAAGGGACTTGCCTAAAGGCTAGTAAATGTCAGTGCCCAAATTTGAACTGGGAAGTGGGGCTCTCAGTCCCTTAACCAGGCCTAAACCAGAGTGCTTGTTCACTGTGACTGCTGATTCCACCTCAGCAGTTCTGTTTCAGAAGGCTGGAGTGGGCCTGAGAATCTGCATTGCCAGCCACCCTGGGTTAGAGTAGACCAGACTCTGGGAAGCACTGCCTGAGGGCAGATCTTCAGGCATCTTGGACAAGCTGCATCCTTCTGTGGGCTGGATGTGTCTGTCTGCCCAAAGCAAGCAAAGCAAGAATCCATCCTCAGGTGTGTTCAGACCTCAAGGGATCTTGCTCTAAGACCCAGTGGTCAGGGGAGCAGGACATGGAGGCAGTGCCTAAATGAGGACCTTAGGGGAGTTCTGTGCCTGGAAGGGTGTACAGAACAGCCCCCTGGGTCCCTGAACTGCCCATGGGGTAAGGTGAACAGCCACAGGGCCCTGGCCTTGCCCAGCTCCTCTAGGTATTGATTCATGCAGAGGGAGGAGAATAATTTGCAATGCCCACATATCAGCATGGTTCATTTCAATTCTGCCTCACATTCCAGAGCCAGAGCTCTGAACTGGGCACAGAGTGAATGAGCCATAATCACTGCTCTCTCAGAGCTCCTTCTTGGGGAGAACACAGTGATACCAGGCAGGCTGAGGTGGTAAAAACAGGTAAAGGGAACTCAGGGGTTGGTTGGGGAACAGATCTTTCTGGCTGGGGCATTGGGGAAGCTTTCCTGCAGGGGTATTTTAGAGGTGAACCTTAAAGGGCTAGAGGGTTTGGTCAAATGGAGGGACAAGCTGGGCAGAGAGAACAGATGCAATGAAGCTCAGAGGAGGGAACTTACTGAGCCTGTGGGAGGACCCAGGAGTTGTCTGTGGCTGCCCCAGGGTGCAGAGGTTCTTCCACCCACCAGTCTATGGCCGGTGCTGAGATGGTGGTCCTGAGATCAGTGAGTTCTCGGGGGTGGATATGAACATGCGAATGAATACAAATCCAGGTGCATGTGTTCTCGTGCATGGGGGGAATGCATGTGTGCATTTGCATGTGTGTGCAGGTCTATTTGCCAGTCTGCCTTCAGATAAAGTCTGTGTGGGTACACATGTACATGTATGTTCGTGGATATACTTGTGAATTTAAATGCAAATGTGGATGCGAAATCATGAATCCAAGGTCATATGCATGCAGCATGTGGAGTTATGATGTGCATTTGCATACAAGGTATGGGAGCATGGAGGTGTGCATGTGTGCTAGTACACAAAATGTGTTCTGGTCTGGGGGTCAGTTTCAGGTTCTCTGATTCTGGGTTCATGGCCCCCATAGCTGTAATGATGATCGATATTATAGTATTCACTCTGAGTCAGGCCCTCCCATTTTATGCATCACCTCAATGAATCTTCCCGTTGCTCTTATGAGGTGGGCTTATAATAATATATAATAATCAAGCCAGACACAGTGGTGCATACTGTAATCCCAGCAGCTCGGGAGGCTGAGGCAGGAGGATTGCAAATTCAAGGCCAGCATCAGTAACTTCATGAGAACTTGTCTCAAAAGGGCTGGAGGTGACCAGGCATGGTGACTAATGCTCATAATTGAGGTACTTGGGAGGCTGAGACAGGAGGATCGCAGGTTCAAGAACAGCCTTGGCAATTTAACAAGACCTTGCTCCAAACAAAAAATTAAAAGGGCTGGGGGTATAGTTTGGAGGTAGAATGCTGCTGGGTTTAATCTGTAGTACCAAAAAAGGGAGGACTGGGGAGGTACTCAGTGGCACAGTGCCCCAGGATTTAATCCTCAGTACCACACACACACACACACACAAAAAAAAAAAAAAAAAAAAAATCTTATGAGCTATTATCCCCATTTAACAGATGAAGAAACTGAGGCTCAGAGAGAGGAAGCAACTTGCTCAAGTTGCCCAGCCAGAAGGTAGCAGAGCAGGGATTGAGCCCCAGCTGTAGGAGGCCCCCTTTACTATTTCCTACAAGCTGCTTCTCAGCAACTCGAAAAGCTCCTGGTGAGGAAATGTCCCTGGAACACTCATGGCTGGTCTGGACCTGGCACAGACACCCAGGCCTCCTCACATGCTGGGTGGGAAGAAACTGTCCCTGGGGCCTGGCTCTTGGCGCCCAGGGCGACTCACATAGAAAGGTCACACAGAGGTGAAACAAGGCAGCCCTTGTTTATCCAAAAGCCCAAATAATTTGGGTCAGAGCCAACTGAGGTCCCCAGCCTGAGCACCTGTTATGCTTCTTGCTCCTTAGAACAACAGTCCAGCATGCAGAGTGGCCCCAGGCACTGCTGCACCAGTTTGTCAAAAGCTACTTACAAGCATGTACCCTTGAAGAAGGCTGGGGTCTCATCCTGGGAACAGTGTGGAGCAGGGAACTAGGTCACCCCTCCCTGGCCCTAAAAGCCTGTCAACTACAGCAGCATCACCAACTTACATTCCTGTCCTTCTTCTTGCATTTGAGGGTGCAGGCTACCACAGTAAAACAAAACAAAACAACCTTTCCCTTTTATTGGTGGTACTAGGGTTTGAACCCAGAGGCATTCTACCTCTGAGCTACACCCCCAGCCCTACTTTATTTTGTAGTTTGAAATAGGGTCTCAGAGGGGCATGGTGGTACACGCTTGTAATCCCAGTACTTGGGAGGCTGAGACAGGAACATCACAGGTTCATGACCAGCCTCAGCAACTTAGTGAGGCCCTCTGCAACTTAGTGAGACCCTGTATCCAAATAAAGAATAAAAAATAGGTCTGCGGGGTGTAGCTCGGAGGTAGAATGTCCCTGGGTTCAATCCAGTACCTCAAAAATAAAAAAGAAAAGTATGCATTTTAGTGGATTTAGTATATTCACAAGTTTGTATAACCATCACTACTATCCAAAATATTTTCCAGCAGACTGGACAAGGGCTTTAACTGTGCAATCCACCCTCCCTGAGCCTGCCCTGCCACACCTGACACCACTGTGATCAATAACTGGCAGCCAGAAGCTGACTGGGTGTGACAGCTCCCCAGGCCACCAACAGGGCAGGCACTTTCTGGATATGCACCACCACCCAGCCAGGGCCAACTACATAGTTCTTGTCATCTTCAGGCAGCTCTGCAGCATGAGTGCTAGAGAGGGAGAGGGTACTAGGGCAATAAGAAGACAGAAGGGCCAGGTGTGGTGGTGGTACCTACCTGTAATCTCAGTACTTGGGAGGCTGAGATAGGAAGATCACAGGTTTGAGGCCTGCCTCAGCAATTTAGCAAGACCCTGATTCAAGTTTTTTGTGTGAGACTGACACAAAAGGAGGATCACAGGTTCAAAGGCAACCTCAGCAACTTAGTGAGGCTCTCCGCAACTTAGTGAGCCCCTGTTTCAAAAACAAAATAATAAAATAGAGCTAGGGGTGTAGCTCAGAGGTAGAATGCCCCTGGGTTCCATCCCCAGTACCACACACACACAAAATAATTTGTGTGTGTGTGTGTGTGTGTGTGTGTGTGTGTGTGTGTGTGGTACTGGGGAACCAATTGAACCCAATTTGAATCCAGGGGCATTCTACCTCTGAGCTACACCCCCAGCCCTATTTTTAATATTTTATTTTGAAACAGGGTCTCACTAAGTTGCCAACCTCAGCAACTTAGCAAGACTCTGTTTCAAAAAAATTTTTTCTTTCTTTCTTTTTTTTTTAGCCAGGCATGGTGGAGCATACCTGTAATCCCAGTACTTGGGAGGCAGATCACAGGTTTGAGGGCAGCTCCAGCAATTTAGCGAGACCCTGTTTCAAAATAAAAAAATAAACTAGAGCTGCAGGTGTAGCTTGAAGGTAGAATGCCTCTGGGTTCAACCTTCAGTACCAAAATAATAATATTAATAATAATAATAATAATAATAGTTATTTGTGGTATTGGGGAACCAGTTAAACCCAGTTTTTTTTTTTTTTTGCGGTACCGGGGATTGAACCCAGGGGTGTTCTACCTCCGCGCTACACCCCCAGCCCTATTTTTCTATGCTTTATTTTGAAGCCGGGTCTCACGAAGTTGTGGAGGGCCTCACTAGGTAAAGAGAGAGAGAGAGAGAGAGAGAGAGAGAGAGCTGAGGCTGGCCACGAACTCGGATCCTCCGGTCTCCACCTCCCAAAGTACTGGGATTACAAGCGTGTGCCACCACGCCCGGCTAAACCCAGTTTTAATGCAGGGGCATTCTACCTCTGGGCTATACCCCCAGCCGTATTTCTTATTTTTTATTTTGAAACAGAGTCTTACCACGTTGTGGAGGGCCTCACTAAGTAGGTTGGCTGAGGCTGGCCACAAACCTGCAATTCTCCTGTCTCAGCCTCCCAAGTACTAGGATTACAGGCATGCGCCACCACACCTGGCTCAAAAAAAAAAAATTTAAAGGGGCTGGCAGTGTAGCTCAGAGGTAGAATGCCCTGGGTTCAATCTCCAGTGTCACACACACACACACACACACACACACACACACACACACACACACAAGAACCCAGCACTGCTCCAACTACTGCAGGCCTTTTGCATGTCCCTGGACCTCTCTGAGCCTTGGTTTTCTCACATGTGAAATGGGAGAATAATGGCACAACTTGTCTAGGTAGTTATGGAAATAAAATGAGATATGCAGACAGAAGGCTTTGTACACATGGAGCAGAGGAAATGTTCACTAAATATAGATCATACTATTATTATTTTTTTGTCACATAAAAACTGAGAAGGATGAGAGGATCCATACAGGCCCTAGTGCCGTATAGAAAACAGAAGTGATAAGAGGCAGGGAACCCAGGTCACACGGAAGGAGTGAAGAGGAAGGCCAGACTCCTTCAGCTATAGCTGCCTCCGAGTCCAGAGCTGTCCAGAAAAGGACGTCAGAGGCAGCAGCCCTACTGAGGCTGCCAGGCCATTCTGGGAAGCCCTTCTGCCCCTGTGGCTTCCTGGTCTCCATCCTGGCTGGGCCTCAGCTCTCCCAGCCTACATCATGGCAACTAGGAGTCTTCTTGCTGACCTGCTGAGCTCATGGCCAAGGGGAAATATGTTTCCAGATAGGGTGAAAATAGATCCTTCTCCAAATATGCTCATCATGGCTAAGAAAAATAAATAGAACCAAGAGGGAAAAGAGCAGGGAGCTGACATCAGGGCAGCTGTGGAGGGGCAAGCTGCTGATGGGTGGGGGTTGGGCTTATGCAAGAGAAGAGGGTGTGTGCGAGTGTGTACACATGCATATGTGTGTGTAACTGAGTTTGTGCATGACTGCAGAACATGTGGAAAAAATTGTATGTATATTAGTGTGTATAGGTATGTGTGAATGTGTACGAGAGTCTGTGCCTATATGAATGTATGTATGCAGGTTGAGTATGTGAGCATGTGTGAGAGACTGTGTTAGTGCATTTGTGTGTAAAGTGAAAGTATGTGAGTATGTGCAAGTGTGAGTATACAAACTTGTAAGCATCATGTGGGTGTGAGTGGATGTGAGTGCATATTTAATAGCATGCAAATTGGTGTATGAGCGCATATGAGTGAAAGTGTGTATGATTGTATACCTGTGTTCATGATTGTGTGTGTGCATGTGAGAAGATGGGTGTGTGAGAATGTATATGAGTGCATATGTATGAGTGTTCACCTGTGTTGTGTGGTGTGTGCATATGAGCATGTGTGAGCAACTATATGTAAGTATGGGTGCAAGTATAACAGCATGCGTGTGCAAATTGAGTATGTGAGTGTACATGAGCTTGCATGTGTGTCTGAATGTATATCTGTGCATGTATGTGTTCTTATGTGGTAGTGTGTGAGTGTGTGTGTGTGTGTGTGTGTGTGTGTGTGTGTGTGTTTCCCAAGTCACGTGCTAGGAAGGTGGCCCCACGGGAAGAGAGAAATCTCCAGACTTAGTCACTCATGGCCTAGACACAGCCAGTCTGAGAAATTGTTTCAAAATAGGCCTGCTTGTATTTGTTGTGGAGACTTCCTGCTACATGGTGACTGAGGAGACTTTCTGAGGTCGCAGCTTGGCAGGGACCTCTCAGAGGCATAGAATGTTGAAACCTGAAGGGGTCTTAAAACCCATTTCCCCAAAGACCTCATGATGCTAATGGAGAGACTGAGGCCCAGGGTTACACAGCTGGTAAGGGCAGAGCTAGGTGTGGGACACAGGCCTTCTGCAGGACCAGGGGGTCAGCCTTCTTGTGCCTCCCACCAACATACACCTTTGTCTCCCAGCTCATTATTCATTCATTCTACCAGGGTTTATGAGTACCTATTAGGTGCTAGGCACCAAAATAGGCTCTAAGATACAGACAAGGACCATGCCTCGAGGAGCTTTCCTCTAGGAGTGGGAAGGTAGACAGTAAACCAATAACCAAGCCGGGCGTGGTGGCGCACGCTTGTAATCCCAGTACTTGGGAGGCTGAAACAGGAGGATCGCAGATTCTTGGCCAGCCTCAGCTACTTTGGGAGGCCCTCCGCAACTTAGTGAGACCCTGTTTCAAAATAAAGAATAAAAAATAGGGCTGGGGATGTAGCTCAGAGGTAGAATGCCCCTGGGTTCAATCCCCAGTACTGGAAAAAAAAAAAACAATAACCAAGCTGATAAGATAATTCCAGGTCCTGATAAGTGTCTCAAAGTCAAGAAGGCAGGGTGATGTGATCCCAAGGCCTACATCTGCTGGGGGGTCGGAGAGTGTTTCTGTAGAATGACATTAGAGCTGAGGCCAGGCAGGAGCTAAAGCCTCACAACTGGGTGTCCAGACCTATTTCCTAAATAACTTTGTAAGAGGAAATGGAGCAGGCAGAAGTGCCACAGATCAGCCAGGCATGCTGGCACATGCCTGTAATCCCAGTACTTGGGAGACTGAAATAGGAAGATTGCAGGTTTGAGGGCAGCCTCAGCAACTTAGCAAAACCCTGTTTAAAAATAAATAAACAAAAAGGGCTGGGGGGGCACTGCGTTCAATTCCCAGTACCACAGGCCTCAGCCACAACCCTAATCCAGGTCTGATGGGAAGTGATGGAGAAAAACTTCCTTCCTGGGGACACTGGAGGAATCCTAGTGAAAAGCAAAGTTGGGAAGCAAGTGGGCCCCAGCGAAGTGGTAGAGGAGCTGTCGCCCTTCACCTGTGCCCTAAAGCTCTGGTCCATTCCCCATGAAAATCATAGTGGCCACCGATATTACAAAATAGTAACTGCTGACATTAGCTAGGCACTCAGCTTGTGTCAGCACTACCAGGTACTTCAAGAGCATAACAGCATTTAATCTTCTCAACATACTTTAGGAAATGGGCATTGAGGGCACCCCAGTTTTATAGATGAGGAAAGTGAGGCCCTGTTGAAATTATTTGAGCAAGGTCACACTACCAGGAAGGGGCAGAGCTGCCATTTGCATTCTGGCCTTTGTGACCCCAAAGACCAGAGCCCTTGAGCACACACTCCAGCCCCCTCCGCCTGCCTGACCTTCATGTCTCACTAGAACAGGCCCTCCTGGTCACCCCAGCCCCTTGGGATCAGCCTGCCTGCCCTTAGATCTCCCACCAACTCAGGCCTCGTGACTTGCCAGCAAACCTTGAATCTGCCTCCATTTTCAAGGGCCACAGTCAACATTATTGTCCTAATAGCACCTACTATGTGCCTGGAGCATTGGGACCTTTACATGCAGGATCATAGTCTTCCCAAGAACCCTTCCAGGTCAGGCTTGTGCATCTCATCTTATAGCTAGGGAGGAAAAGGAAGTGGCTCAAGGTCATGTGACTATAGAACAGGATCACATAACCTGAATCCAGAGCCTGACAGTCCCCCATGCCTTCTCAAGGGGGTGCTGGCCAAGGACTCAGCCTGCTTCACCTCATTTAAGCCTCAAAATCAGTGACTCCCTCCCAACACCAACCTTGACCGAGGCAGGGCTCAAATTCATGCCTCAGCAATACTGCGAAGAACAGAAAATCCCTGTCTCTGAGGTCACTCTCAAATACTTGAAACCCTAAATGTTGGAATGGTGAATGCCAAAGGCTCTCCATGTCTGTACTTCAGGGCTATGAGAGGAGAAACATAAAATAGCACAGCCCCCTTAGTGTAGGAACCCTGGGCAAGTTCCAACCCTTCAGAGCCTATTTCCCCACTTGTGAAATGGAGTCATATAATAATATCCACTTCATAGGTCTGGGGTCCAGTAAAACCAAGATAACATAATGGTGCCTAGCACACAGTAGATGCTCAATAAAGACTTGTGAATCCATTGGTTAGTTAAAAGTTGGCCTCAAGACCCTGAGGGGCTGGTACTGTTGACAGTCTAGACAGCAGGTTGCAGATTTCAGCCTCCTGGGTTTCTAGAGCATTGCTTAGAGAGCCCTGGTCCTCAGCTGTCTCACTGAGCCCTGGTATTGGGGTTCAGTGGGCCCTGGGTTCTCCCCATCTTGGCACTGTAGGGGCAGAGGGGCCCCAGCCCTCAGCCTCTCCAGCTCACAGACAGGCCCCGCAGGGGAAGCAGCAGGGTTTCTGCCAACTGTGCCTCCAGAGCTGCAACCCAAGGACGGAAGTGGATGTTTGATGGGGAAGTTTCCAGTTGAGAAACATGGTGGGGAAAATCCACTAGGCTGCCATCTCCACCGGTGGCTCATGCAAACTATTCCCTCCTCCCTTCGTTCCTTTAGCCTGGGGTTGGTAGCAGCTTCCCCTAGTGCTACTCTCTAGGCTGCCTTTCCATTCCCTGCACACCTTCTTCACTCTTCTTTGGCTTGAATAATGGTTCCCTACATTCAACTCTCTCTACTTGCAATACCTAGAATGGCTTCTCTTTTCCTGCTGGATCCCGAAGTCCAGAGAGGGGAGGCTCTGTGTCCTGTAGCAGCCCCACCTTTGCTTCCTCAGCCCCTCTCCCTTTGGAGATCTGCCTTCCTCACCTTAGCTCTGGGCTGACAATTTTGCCTGCTTCACTCTCCTTTGAGGTGTGTCTGGGAATGTAGGGAACTTAAGGAACCTCATCAACTGTTTGTCGCTAAAATATGACTGATTGATACTTGGGTCATCTAGAAGAAGCTAGAACTTCATTATGTCCAGGCCACAAAGGAGATGTAGCCATAGCTAGAAACATTGCCTAAGGTGTCTCTCTTCCTGTCTCCCTCCACTTTCTTCTAGTGTCCCTCACAAGACAAACCAAGATACACAGGAACTTGGGGAATACAGCCTGAAGAGGTTGGGCCCTCTGCCATAGACAAAGATCAGATCGGGGGGAAGATGAGGAATGATTCAAGGCTAACAGGCCCGGGACGGGTATATTCCCCTTCCATGTAAGGTGGCGTGGGATTGTACCATTTGGTCTCCGAAGACCCTTGCTATCTGAAAGTCCATGGACCCAGAACTCTTAGAGCAAGGACATTATTTCTCTGCATTCTGGTCCCTATTCCTATCCTGTGTGGGCTTCTGATCCCTCCTCTCTCTGGCCTTAGTGTGCCCATCTACTCAGTGGAGGTGTTGATGAGGCTGGTCCAAGAAGGCCCAGGAAGAAGACCCTGGGTGTGGAGGCTGATTTCTTACCCACATCCTGGCCAGGACTCTCTGGAATCTCCTCTCAGGAATCAATGACATTACCATCTCTTCCCACCTGGCATCTACTTCATCCTTCTGCCCCAGGCCAGAGCCCACCAGACCTATGCCCACTTCTCCCCAGTCTCCATGAACACATAGCCTTGGGCCTAGACCCCTACCCTCTGGGGCCATTGATTCTCGCTGCCCACAGCTCTACCTTCTGCCTGGACTGCTCTACCACCTCCCTCCCACTGTTGGGACTCCCCTTTTCTTCCTTTCCAGAAAGGAAAAGGAGAACAAGCTACTTTCTATAAAGATTTCTAGAAAGACTCCAACAGAGGTGTGGACCATAGAAAACCACTGGTCTGTCTCTTTTCTTCGGGAGCTGAGGTCAGGCCCTTCTAGGGTCTCTGCAGGCTCTCTGCTCCCAGCCTGAGCAGGTTAAAGCACACCTACTTCCCACATTAAAACACTTTAGAAAACAAAGCATGGTGACACATGTCTGTAATTCCAGCTACTTGGGAGGCTGAGGTAGGAGGATTGCAAGTTTGAGGTCAGCCTGGGTAACTTAACATAAAGCTATCTCAAAGTAAAATAAAAAGGGATGGGGATAAAGCTTAGTGTTTGCCTAGCATTGCAAGGCCCTGGCTTCAATCCCCAGTACCGCAAAACAAAACAAAACAAAACAAAACAAAACAAAACAAAACAAAACAAAACACACTTTAGAATCACTTTATAAGAGTTGAGCCAAGCTGGGGGTGGTGGCATATACCTGTAATCCTAGTCCTTGGGAGGCTGAGACAGAAGATCGCAGGTTTGAGGCCAGCCTCCGCAACTTAGCAAGATCATCAGCAACTTAGCGAGATGCTGTTTCAAAATAAAAAAATAAAAAAAGGGCTGGGGGTAGAATGGGCTGTAGCTTGGAGTAGAATGCCCCTGGGTTCAATCCCTAGTACCACACACACACAAAAAAAAAGGAGAGTTGAGATATGCCATAGCTGATGGGTTGTCTTTTTGTATGTGTGTGTGTGTGGTGCTAGGGATTGAACCCAGGGGCATTCTACCTCTGAGCTATGCCCCCAGCCCTATTTTATTTTTTATTTTGAAACAGGGTCTTGCTAAGTTGCTGACAGCCTCACTAAGTTGCTGAGGTTGCCTCGGTACCTGCAATCCTCCTGTCTCAGCCTCCCAAGTACTGGGATTACAGGTGTGCACCACTACGGCTGGCTGATGGGTTGTCTTAATATTACACTTGGCAGACATTTCACTAAGCATGCAGGAATTTCAAGCAGCCTATGCCTAAGCTCAGACCCTGTGCCTTGTGATCTCAACTCATTCTTCCAAGCACTGTGCTACTGTTAGCCCTATGTTATTGAGGAGAAAACAGGATGAGAGAGGTATAGTGTGCTGCCCAAGGCCACACGGTCAAGGAGCGCCAGCACTGGGTGCTGTCAGTTCTGCCTCTGCCCTGGCACAAGCCTTTCCCCACAGCCTCACCTGTGTCTGTCCCTCTTCCTTCCACCCCTGAATTCCTGGCTCTCCCTGTGGTCCCTAGAGAGGGGCTTCAGGCCTGTGAGTTTCACACCTTGTTAGAAGAGCTCGGAGCTGCCCAATGCTTGGCCTGCTGTACCAGAGCCCTCCTTCTGGCCCAGTTAGAAGCTTGGCACTAGTGCCCCAGGACTTCTCCCTGGGGTGAGCTATAGGCCACACAATTTACCTGCCAGGAGCCTGGAGGTAGGAAAACAAACACCATAAATCATCAGGAAGCCTGTGTTAATATTTTATAGCTGGGACAGTAAATAATGTAGCTCCCTGGACAGGCCCGACCCAGTTCATCTGCCCCACATCCAGCACCTAGGACAGTCTGTCTGGGTGCCTCTCCTGCCTTGAATTTTTTAAGCAAATGCTGTGGTCCAGTACTGAGCACCTTCTCATGCACCATCTCCACCACCTCCCCTTTGCTCAGGCCTGGAGCACCTTTCCCCCTCCTCCTTCAAGAGACACCTCCTGCAGGAAGCTTTCTTTGACTTCTGGGCTGTGCTCACTCTGTGTGGACATTTCCTGGCTCCAAGAATGATTCCTGGTGACTTGTCAGTTCTCCCTCTGACTATCAGCTCTCCAAGGGCAATCATCTCCCTGGAGCTGAGCAGAGCTTGATTATATAGTAGGTGCTCAACTATTGAAGGATGAAATAAATTGTCTTCTTTAATCCTTAAATAAGTCTGTCAGGCAAATGTTATTGTGTTTATGTTCATTTTACATACAAGAAAACTGAGGTCCAAGTGACAGTGCTGGGAGTAAGCTCAGCCTGTGTGACTCAAATCTAAGACTTTCTCAAGAACCCATCTGGGAACTTGCCTCTTTCTCCTGCATACCTCAGGATCCTTGGGTCACAGACCCTCTGATTCTGCTCAGGGAGGCCCTCAACCCCTCCCATGGCCTCTGGCACCCAGCAGGTACTAATCCATGTACTTGAATGGTTGGGAAAGGCAAAAGAGTAGTCTAGCTCTTGTCCTCCACCTGGGAAGGAATGCTCAGTGAACAGCTTGAGAGCAGGAGGCTGGGTCAGGGGACCTGTGATCCCTGGCCTCAGAGAAGCACTATGAAGACTTGAATGTAGGGAGGAGCCAGGACAGAGACCTGGAGATGGCTGTGGAAGGTGCTCTGAGACAGCTGTCCAAAGGCACTGTGCCACTTTGAGTCCATGTCCCTAACCAGGCTATTGAAGCCTGTGGGAACCTGAGACAAGAAGACAGATTATCCTGTCTGCCTCTTCCCCATCCTGTGTCAGGCATTGAGAATGAGGACAAAGAAATCAGGACATAGGCAGTGTGAGGTGGGACTGGACAAGGACAGCTTTGCACAAAAAGCCCTAGCCTGATTCCAGCCTCAATTCTCTGCAGGAGTTGGGGTGCAAAAGGGAGAGTAAATGGCTTTTGGCTGATGTGTCAATTCTGGCTGGTTGCCAATGGCTCCCTAGAGCTATGTTGAGGATTCTGAGCTGTATCAGCAAGATGTTCAGTGATCAGTTAACAATATCTGCCTCAGGCACAGAGGTGGGCACAGTAGCCTACACTAGAAATGTGTCACCCCTCCTTCCACTTCTCCTCAGCCCTCAGCACAGAGCAGGGACTACATAAAGGTATGTGGGTTCATTGTTGATTAATAATGAAATCAGTGCAGAGGTCATTTGGAGTTACCATTTACTGTAAAGATGAGAAATATAAACACATGGAGTTCTTACTATTGCATCTACAAAAGCCAGAAGGGGAATTAGGGAGAAGAAAAGAGGGGAGAATGACAGACAGCAAGTGAGAAGTCAGTTAGATGCCCATAAGAATTTCCCTGCAGTATGGACTGAGACTCTGAGTCCAGGGACAAGGTCAGTCACAGTCACCAGGGGTCAGGAGTTGTCCAGGGCAAATTCCAGAAATCAGTCTTGGCAAGGGCCCAGGCAGTGCATCCTGATGCTGCAGGAGGCAGGGCCCCAGCCTTCTATACCTACCAGACTCCAGCATCCCTACCGAGTTGAGGACAGGGTGAGGGGCACAGAGGGTTTCTAGATGGAGCCCCTGCCCTCACCCAGCTTCCCAAGCTGAGAGAGGAGTAATTTTACCAGAGCCAAAGCAAGCAGGGACAGACAGGAGGTCCCCCCCTGGGCTGCAAAATACCTGTGCAGGCTCCAAAGAAGATTGCATGGCCGAGAAGGCATGTTTCCGCCAGTCTGCCATCTCTACCCAGACATCTGCCTGTGCTGCCACACAGGCAGATTGCACACACCTTTACGGTCAGGGATTGTGCCTTTGGAAAGGAAACACTAGCCTTCCCCTCCTAGCCACAGACGCCTCCAGGCCACTCACTCGTGTCGCTCCACCTAGGCAAGTTACCAGCCATCTCATGCTTGCTTGCTCCTGTGGCTGTAGGAACAAGCTGGCTTAGTGGTTGCAAACAATTCAGAGCAGGCTAGGTGTGAGGCCCAATTTGGCCACTTCCCAGCTGTGTGACTATGGTGTGTCATTTAGATTTCCTTGGCCTCAGCTTTCCCTCCTGGAAAATGGGGCTAATGATGGTACCTACAGCACAGAGGCTTTGTGGGTAGTGAGTGACGTAATGAATGTCAACTTAATGTCAAGTGTTAGGTCAGGGTGAGTGCCTGGTTGTGGAGGCTAGAATTACTGTTCTTACTAGGATTCTAATGTGAGACCAAGATCATGCTCTCCATACCTCCTGCAGAATCTGGATTCCACCCAGACTCCCAGGGGACCCCTACTAAGACCATTAGGCACCAAGTGCAGTGGTGCACACCTGTAATCCCAGCTACTGGCAAGGCTGAGGCAAGAGGATCTCAGGTTCAAGGTCAGCCTCAGCAACTTAGTGATATCCTATCTCAAAATAAAATGGGGAGGGGGGCAGCTTGAATGTAGCTCAGTGGCAGAGTGCTTACCTAGCATGAGTGAGCCCTGGGTTCAATCCCCAGTAGTGGGGGAAAAATCAGTAGGTATGTGGGCTGGTGGAGGGCCCCAGAACTGGGAGTTTGGGATGCTCTGACCCTGAAGGCCTAGGACAGAACAGGAGGGGGAGGGCAGGGCTCCCTGAAGCCCTGTGGCCCTGGCCCATTGAGCTCTGGGCTGTGGGCACAGCTGGTTATCCCGGGCCACCTATAATTACCTTCTGGCAGAGTTCTGCAGTACTGGGCACAGCAATTTTCAGGTTTTATTTTGATGCCCAGACAGTACCCTGGGGCAGCCTTGTGACAGCTGGCTAGTGCTAGACAGGGACAAAGTTTGATTTATTTGGGGAGGAGGTCCTTCTAAGGAGGCTGACCTCTGAATGCAGGATCCAAGTTTCAAGATCCCACAGTCTGCCACAGACCCCCTTTGCTAAAGTTCCGGGAGCAGAGGCTGCTCTAGGGGAGCCTGGAGAAGCCAGGAGGGCCCAGGGGAAGTACTCTAGGGCCTGTGGGACACAGTGTGGATCAGGTAGGAGGATCCAGGGGAGACACAGTGGGCTCTTCACCCGTGTCCTCCTCTTCTCTGCCTCTTTCCCTCCTTCCCTCAGCTGCACAGGCCTCAGTCATATGGGAAAAGAAGCTGGCACAGCTTCCATTGGGTGGCAGGGAGTGAGGGTACCTCAAGGGCATCTCCTGAGCCTGAGCCATCTCTTGCTTGGTTGCACCTGGCCCTCCTCTTTCCTCCCACCCTGCCCCCCACCTACACATATACATATGCACACATACACACACACACACACACACACACACACACACACACACGAGTGCATGTACATATACCTATATATTATTTTTGTGTGTGTGTGTGGTACTGGGGATTGAACCCAGGGGCACTCAACCTCTGAGCTACACTCCTAGCTCTATTTTATTATTTGTTTATTTATTTATTTATTTGTTTATTTATTTATTTTTGTGTGGTACTGGGGATTGAACCCAGGGGCATTCTGCCTCTGAGCTACTCCCCCAGCCCTATTTTTATTTTTTATTTTGAAACAGGGTCTCACTAAGTTGCAAAGGGCCTCGCTAAGTTGCTGAGGTTGGCCATGAACCTGTGATCCTCTTGTCTCAGTCTCCCAAGTACGGGGATTACATGCATGGGCCACTGAGCCCAGTACATATTATTCTTGCCCACTCATGCATCAACAATAGATATCCAGAGTGTCAATGATGGCAGTGATGGCGACTTCCCACCCCAAACTCCCCCATCCTGAAGCAGCGAGAGAGGTGGGGGCAAGAAGCCTATATATGCCTGTGTGCTTCTGGACACTCACAGGCATTAGCACAGGTGGGCCCCGAGCTGCTGAATCATGTACTGCTGCTCCCCATTCTCTTGTGTGCATTCCTGCCTGCTGTATTTGACCCCTGGATGAGCCCTGGTGGCTCTAGATCCCAAAGGGCTTCCAGGGCAGGGTCTGCTGGCACATCAGGGTGAGGGATCCTCCAGAGTCTAGGTCAACCTCATCCAGCTTGACTTCCATGGATCCTCCTCCTTGCCAGATGGAAGCCCAAGGTGGCCGGGAAACCAACAAACACATTGGCCCACAAATGTGTTGCTAAGTGCTGTCCCGAGCACAGAGATGCCACCATGGGAAAACCGGTCTGCACTGAAAACCAGTATCTGCTGCATACCTTGCCCACACAGGGTGGGGGCTGTGTGTGGCAATGGGGAGTGACCAAGAGGAGAGTGCATGGCACTCAAGGGGGTGACCCTGAAGCTAGGGAAGGAATAAGGACACACAGAATCTTAGATCAACTATCAGAACAATGGCACCTGGGAGCCCAGAGACACACAGGCACAGTTCTAGAATTGACAGTGAAGGAAAGGAAGGGTCTTCAAGGTGGCCCACGAGCTCCCAACACACTCACACCCTCACTCACCTGTGAGTCACCCATGGATCTGCTGGCCAGAGTCCCTGCAGT
Organism: Glis glis; assembly: GCA_004027185.1. Taxonomy (NCBI): domain Eukaryota; kingdom Metazoa; phylum Chordata; class Mammalia; order Rodentia; family Gliridae; genus Glis; species Glis glis. The sequence continues at coordinate 5,342 of PVJS01032664.1, read as the reverse complement.
CCATCATTAAGTGCTGAGCCAACCAAGCTCTCTGTGCAAAGGTCAGAAGGGCAAAGACTATGGAAAGGGCTCCCTGGACTCACCCATGTGTGCCCTTTCATGCAGGCAAATTTCATGTTCCTGGAGCAGGTGTGTTTGTTCTCCGGCAATTCCTTTGGATAGGGAAGCTGGAAATGTGGGCAGGGGCTGGTACTGGGTTCTGAGTTTCCAAGTTGCGCTGGGCCTGTAGGGCAGGGCACTCTGTCCCTAGCCTGCTGTCCCCAAGAAACCCAGGAAGCATTAATGTGAATAACAAAGGCCATGCCTGCATTGCTCATTTATCTGAGGTGCCTGTGGCACTCACAGCTGCCCCAGGCCCTTGCTCTTACCGTTTCCTCTGCAGGAGACTGCCCTTCCTCTACATCTCCTTCCTTCCAGTTTCTGTCTGCAAAACCCACTTTCCATGGCTTCCTTTCTCATTATCTTCAGCACACATCCAGACCCTTGCATGGCATCTAAGACCACTGAGAATGTTACTCCCCAATGGCCCCTTGGATACCTGCCAGCAATAACCAGTCCCCTCTGGCTGATCTCCTCGTTCCCTAGAAATGGCCATGTATGCAGCAGGTTTGTTACCCTTGAGCTTTGTTCAGGGTATTCCTCCTGCTTTGTGTGCCTTCTCTGCCTACCCACTGCTGCCCACTAAGGAATTCCTTCTGGTTCTTCCAGCCCGGCTCCTTTTCCATGGAGCCTGGCCAGCTTTTCAGCTCTAAAACAGGCCTGGCACACAGTGGGCACTTGTTAAGTGGCTGCAGGATGGGAAGAACAATGAATTATGTTCCACTGGAGTCTGTTGCTGGTAAGTCACTTTGCCTTGGGCCCTTAATCTCCCCATCCCATATGTCCCGATGGAGAGTTAGAGGACATGATTTGTATTACACATCTAAGAGCCTTAGATTGATCTTTTTTTTTTTTTGGTACTGGGGATTGAACTGAGGGGCTTTCTACCTCTGAGTTATACACCCAGCCCTCCCTATTTTATTTTTTATTTGGAAACAGGGTCTAAGCTGCTGAGAGCCTCACTATGTTGCTGAGGCTGGCTTCAAACCTGCAATCCTCCTGTCTCAGCCTCCCAAGTACTGGGATTACAGATGTGCGCCACCATATCCAGCAAGCCTTAGATTTTATATAGAGACCTTGTAAGCTTCCTTGCCCCACTTTGAAATGCACCCTGATAATAAGAATATTATACAAAATCATAACAGAGCTAGCAGTAATCTATGGAACTCTCACTCTGATCGAGGGACTGGGATAGACCCTCCTCTTGTCTGATCTCCATGTGCCTCTGAGCTAGATAAGAGAGTTGAGCCTATTTACAGGTAAGGGAATTGAAGCCATAAAGACAAATGGTTTATTCAAAGTCACACAGCTGAAGGGCTGAACTCCGTGCAAGAAGGCCAGCCTCCCACAGTCCCGGTGGACTCTTTACTTTGGCCATTACCCTTTGGCACAACTTGTAAGGCTAGGCTCCCGGACCTGGGCTGCCCTATGGGCTGGGAACCCCACAGGCATGAGGAAGGGAAGAGGGTTCCTGGAGGGCAAGTCGCTTAGGCATGTGGCAGGAGAGAGACTCCAGCCCAGGACCTACAAGGGCAGTGGGAAATGGATACTTGACTTCCCAAATCTTGTTGGGCTCCATCCTCTACTCTGGCAGGGACATGCGGCAAAGTCTAGGCTGCCATCTGGTTCCCATAACCCCCCTCCCCAAGAAGCTCTTGCAGAAAGTTCCAGTTTCCTGAGAAGTTATCCTGCCCTTGCCCAGTCAGAACTGACTATTGGGCAGCACAGCTAGACCCCACCGTGACAACTTTCCTTTGTCCAAGGAAGTCACAGGGACCCTCTGCAGGACCCATGGACCAACCCAGATCCTGGGCTCAGTCCCCTGCAACAGCCTGTGGCAGGGATTCCCTTGAGCTTCATTTTCCTCATTCATGGGATGGATAGGAATACCTGCTCTACCCTGGGTGTAGGCAATTAGATAGCAATTAGGTGGCTCTCCTCTCTATGGTGCCTGGGGGAGGCTCCCATCCGATGGCTAAGAGGACACTAAGACAGGGTAGAGCTGCAAGACCTGGCCCCTGTACCCCTGAGCTGCCTATTCCTACTCAAGCTCCCGTTAGATCCTGGTGCACCCCTGGGAGAGAGGGCAAGGAGGGATAGGGAAGCAGTAACCCTTCTCCTCCTCACCCTCACTCCATCAGTCAATCCTTATGACCACTGATAGCTGGTCTCTCATCCTTCCACCATCTTTCAGAGAAGCTGAGCTATCTGCCTAAGGTCACACAGTGAATCAGGAGGCAGGACTACAGCCTGGGCACCCCTGCCTCTAAGGCCACCAGACCTTTTCCCTAAAAGCCTGGAGGTGTGGCCACTATAGACCTGGGGACCTGGCCCTGCCACCTGACCTATAGAGTGGCCTTGGATTCACCTCTCTCAGCCTCGGTTTCCTCATCAATAAATTGGGGCTGCTTTTACTTTGCAAGTCATCCTGAGCATTAAACTAGCAGCTGTTTTTAACTGCTCAGCCTGTCCTTGGTAGGAGCCAGTTTTTGTTGCTGTTATTGTTGTTTTTGTTTTTTTTGTACTAGGGATTAAACCCAGGGGTGCTCTACCTCTGACCTACACCCCCATACCTATTTACTTATTTATGGTACTGGAGATTGAACCCAAGGACATTCTACCTCTGAGCTACAACCCTAGACCTTTTTTATTTTTCATTTTGAAACAGAGTCTCACTAGGTTGCTGAGAGTCTCAGTACATTGCTAAGGCTGTCTTCAAACCTGTGATCCTCCTGTCTCAGCCTCCCAAGTACTGGGATTAAAGGCATGAGCCACCACACCCAGCTTAATATCTACTCTTCATTGCCTTCCTTGGGTAGCAGAACCATCCAGGTCTGGAGGAACAGGAACCTCCCAGGATTCTGTAGCAAGTCCAAGAAATAGCAGGACAGGGATCAGCCTGGTAGTGCTTTGTCTGGCATCCTCTTGTATGTCCATGGGGATCCATGTGGGCCTTGATCTGGCCTCAGCCCCCACCTCAACAAAAACCCACTTATCATGCTTGCTCAGGCTCACCCCAGATCCGTAGGAGTGTTAGTGGTTGGCCTTCTCCCAGAAGTTTACCCCACACCCACCTGCGCCCCCTTCAGACAAAGGAACCCTTACTGCTCAGGTTCCCTCCAAGTTGGGGCACAACTAGGGGACCCCGATCAGTGGTGGAGCCGGGAGAATCCAGGTCTCCCAGGGGAAGCAGATTTGGGTGATAGTCAGTGGTAGCAGCTCCTGGAAAGGCCAAAAGGGCAGGTGGGCTGGAGCTGTAGGAGGCAACCTGATACCCACTGGGTGTCCCCTGCCCTCACTTCTTCCTGGTCATCTGGTGTTCTCGCTTCTTCAGAGACCTGGGTGGGGCTAAAGTGAAGTGTCAGGCTGGGGCTTGGCAGCTGAACATGAACAGGTGAAGAGGCAGAAGGAGGTGGGTGGCCTTGGACTGTGCTGGGAGATGGAGGGCACCCTTTACCCTCAGCTAGCAGGAGAGGGCTCTTGGAGGAGGCAGTAGCTAAGCGAAGACCCACTTACAAGGAGTGGTATGCATGCAGTGGGAGCAGCATGGGCAAAGGCCCAGAGCGATGCGCTGCCCTCAGGGGTGGAAAGGAGCTCCTCTTCCTGGAGCTCAGAGGCTGGCAGGGGAGGGAAGGTTGGAGCTCGGTCACATGGGCCCTGGCATGATGGGACTTTGGCCTTTATTCTGAGAGATCCACAGTCAGCCTCAGGGCTGGGGAGTGAGTTGTCCTTGACACTTTAGAAGAACTGAGTGGCTGCTATGAAGGGAAATAATTGTTGGGGGTGAAGATGTGCTGTCCTGAGAAGAGGGGACTACTGATGGTTAGACAAGAAAAAAACCCTGGCAGCCTAGGTCATCATGGTAGCAGTGGGGACACATGAATGAATGAAATCAGGATGGGGAGACTGAGCTCCCAAGAGGAGAGATATCAGTGCAACCTTCTGCAGTAAACTGGAGCCTGGCTGGGATAGGTGGGGGAATCGTGGGGGTGAGGCTGCACATGTGGGTGGGGACAGAGGCTGCCCAGTGCTGGCTCACTGGGACCTAGCCAGGGGCTAGGAGCGCTTCCCTTTTTACCTCTGTCTGGGAGCCAGGCTTCTGCCTGAGGGAAGAAAGTTCATCTTGTCTTCCTTTGTGCTGTGGCTAAGTCATGTCCGCCCCCCCCACACACACACACACAGTACCTCCACAGTCACCACGTCTGGCTTTATGATTTTCTTTTCTTTTTTTTTTTTTTTGTGGTACCGGGGATTGAACCTAGGGGTGTTCTACCTCTGCGCTACATCCCCGGACCTATTTTTTTATACTTTATTTTGAAACCGGGTCTCACGAAGTTGCGGAGGGCCTCACTAAGTAGAGAGAAAGAGAGAGAGAGAGAGAGAGAGCTGAGGCTGGCCGTGAACCTGGATCCTCCAGTCTCTGCCTCCCAAAGTACTGGGATTACAAGCGTGCGCCACCATGCCTGGCTATGATTTTCTTAAAAATACTTTTACTGAGCCAGGTGTGGTGACACATGCTTGTAATCCCAGTATTTGGGAAACTGAGATAGGAGGATCACAGGTTCATGACCAGCCTCAGCAATTTAGTGAGGCCCTCTGCAACTTAGTGAGACCCGTTTCAAACTAAAAAATGAAATAGGGCTGGGGGTATAGCTCAGAGGTAGAATGCCCCTGGGTTCAACCCCAGCACCACCACCACCACCACCAACAACAACAAACCAAAAAACTTACTGGCACTAGGTATTGTGGCGCACGCCTGTAATCCCAGTACTTGGGAGGCTGAGACAGGAGGATCACAGGTTCTAGGCCAGATTCATGCACCACCACACCCAGATGAGAAATACTATCTTTTGTGTGTATGTACTTGGGGTACTGGGAATTGAACTCAGGGGCATTCTACCTCTGAGCTACATTCCCAGCCCTATTTTATTCTTTATTCTGAAACAGTCTAAGATGCAGAGGACCTCACTAAGTTGCTGAGGCTGTCCTCAAACCTGTGATCCTCCTGTCTCAGCCTCCAAAGTACTGGAATTACAGGTGTGTGCCACCATGCCTGGCTTCGCTTGATTGTGTGTGTGTGTGTGTGTGTGTGTGTGTGTGTGTGTGTGTGTCACTGGGGATTGAACCCAGGGCTATTCTACTTCTGAGCTATACTCCCAGCCCTATTTTTATTTAAAAAATTTTTTTTCTTTGTGTGCGGTACTGGGAATTGAACCCAGAGGCATTCTTTTTTTTTTTTTTTT
>PVJS01032663.1:0-22632 GCA_004027185.1 Glis glis | reverse complement strand
GAGAGAGAGAGAGAGAGAGAGAGAGAGAGAGAGAAAGAGGGAGAGAGAGAGAGAGAGAGAGAGAGAGCGAGAGAGCGAGCTGAGGCTGGCCGTGAACCCGGATCCTCCAGTCTCTGCCTCCCAAAGTACTAGGATTACAAGCGTGAGCCACCACGCCTGGCTTCTTGGGGTTTTTGAAATCATTTATCAATCTTTTACATAGATATATTAAATAAACCTATGTAATATAAGACATTTTAAGATCTAGGACAGAAACAGAAAATAGCTTTCATAATGAGCAGGAAAAAGAGAGGATATATAACTCTTGTGTGTGCATCTTTTTTGCCAGAATTTAGTCATATGTGCATAGCTGTAATGGAAGCTGAGAACTAGTTTTTACCTGGGTGGGCACATTCCTAACTAAAACAACAACATCAACAAACATGATGCTAACCACTCAAAGTAAACATCAAATCCTACAAGTTAGAGGCTCAGTCTTCGTCTAGATTGACTCCACGTCAGATCCCAGCTACAAGTGGGGACATGGGACAGCAGCATTTCTGGTCAGCTGGTGATAAGTTCAGGGGTTCTTATGACCCACACTAGGTTTGATAATTTGCCTAAACAACCCACAGAACTCAGAAAAAGAGCTATATTTACAATTGTACTTTTATTATTCAACCCAGTAATAGTCATATGAAGTGGTGCTTAGGGAAAAGTCTGGGAGGGTTGTAGACATGGCTCCTCCATACTGTCTATAGGTGGAGATCGGATATATCACCCTCTTGGCTTTTTGTGTGTTCACCAATCAGGAGGCTCCACTGAGCTTCAGGGTCTAGAGTATTTATCTGCATTTTATTACACAGATATGATTGATTAAATCATTGTCCATTTGCTTCCCTCCCCTTTCAGGCAGTCAGGCTGGCCCAGAGTTGTAACTCTCCAACATTTTGTTGGTCATTTTGGTGACTAGCCCCATGCTAAGCCAACTAGGGGGCCTGCCATGAGTCAACTCATTAGTATAATAAAGACTCTCCTATCACTCAGGAAATTGCATGTGTTTTCAAAGCAAGAACCAGGGATGAAGACCAGAAATATTCCCAAGAACCAGGGATGGGGACCAGATATATTCCCAAGAACCAGGGATGGGGACCAGATATATTCCTTATTATACCATAATCCTGTTTAGAGAAGCACATTTATTTTTGCATTTTCAGATTATTTCATTTCTCTGTTTCGTTCTTCATTTAGAATGTTTATTCATTGATTTTACAGTTATTCTAAAGACATAGACACCAAATATGTTTCTATATTTGAATGACTCTGGTTTTTTATCTTCCAGAGTTGATGGATATGATATATAGTTTCACTTTAAATAGTATTGAATATTCCTAAAGCAAGTTACCAAGTAGCAACATTAAATTCAACATCTTTATATTAAAAAGTTTTGAAAAATATTTTAATGTACTTAAAATGTTAAAGCCTATCAAATTCTATGGGGCAACTGCCTAATATGGTCGATTAAAATTTATAATTTCATGTACTCAACCAATCAATAATCAGAAAATGATAAATTTAAAGAGACCTAGAAATCTTTAAGATAAGCGCTCTCATATTAGAAATGAAAAGACTGAAACATAATAAGATAAAATGATTTTAAGGTTAAGAAGAAATTATTAATAAATTGAATGATTCTGAAAACAAAACAGGAAAATTTGTTGGATGCAACAAAAAGAGTGCTTAGAGGAAATTTTATGGTTTTAAATGTTTTCCTTATTAGAAAGAAAAAAAGATATAAAATCAAGTACCTACATTTACACCTTAAGAAGCTAGGTAAGTTAAGAAAATGAACCAAAATAAATTGATAGGAGGAGAAAATAAATATAAAAGCAAAAATTAATGAAATAAAGACAAACAATAGCAAAAATTAATAAAGACAACAGTTGATTCTCTGAAAGAGTAATAAAATTACTTGCAGGATCAACAAAAGAGGAGAAATGAATGGAAAAGGGAATATCATTATAGATCTTCCGTACATCAAAAGGATAAGAAATACTATGCACATATTCTGCCAATAACATTGACAAATCAAATAAAAATTGTTAAATTCTTTGAAAGATATAAATTACCAAAACAGACGTAAGAGAAAAATACAATCTGAATATTCATATATCTATTTTTAAAAATTGAATTTGTAACATAATTCTTCCCATGAAGAAAACTCCAAGCTTAGATGACTTTAATTCTTAATTCTGATTTCAATTTCCATTACTCAATTCATTTGAGAGGTGGTAAATTCTCTCAAGTATTTCAGGGAGAAAGAATGGCTGTCTTACACAAATTTTTGCATGACATAGAGAAAGAGGGAAAATTGGCAGCATCACCTCTAACAAAACCTGACAAAGACTTTTCAATTAAAGAAAATCACATGCCCATATGTGTCATGAAACTAGATGGAAAACCCTTAAAATATTAGCAAATCAAATACAGCAATTATAGTAGAAGAGTGCAGATCATGACTTTAGTAAGCTGAATATTCAAAAATTAATTTAAGCAATTCACCATATTAAAAGAAAAAATAGAAAAGTCATAGTATCTCAATATATGTACAGAATGCATTTGACAAAATTCAACAAACCTTAATTATAAAATCTCTTATCAAACTAGAAATAAGAAACCTCTCTTAGCTGGTAAAGTATCTACATCTAATGTAATACATCATAGTGAAATATTGAATATTGGAATATTTTTATACTAAGATCAGGATAGTTACTCTGACCACTTCTAATCAATACTGCATTTAAAGTTCCAGCCAGTACAAAAAGATGCTAAAAAATAATAAATAGATTAGATAAAAATAAAATTATCCTTATTTGTAGAAACATGAGCACCCACATAGAACACTGCAAGGGATTTACAAAAGCTACTAGGACTAGCAAATGAATTTATTGGAGTTGTAGGATCAATTGTATTTCTGTATATGAGCAGCAAAAATTTTGAAAATGAAATTTGCAAAGTAACATTATTTACGATAGCATAAGATAGTAGAATATTTGGGAATACATTTAATTAAATGCATGTAAAACCTCTACATGGATAACCACAAAATGTTATTGAGGAAAACTTTTTAAAGACCTATATAAACAGAGAGGAAGACTATGTTAATAAATTGAAAGATTCAACATTGTTAAGATATCAATTCTTCCAAAATTGATTAATATATTTAGCATAATCCTTATCCAAAATTGTTAACAGTCTTCTTTGTAGAAGTGGAAAAGCTGATCCTGAAATCTGTGAAAATGTAAAAATCGAAAATAGCCAAAACAACTTTGAAAAAAACTAAGAAAGTTGGAGAACTCACACTTACTTATTACATGACTTAAAGCTACAGTAATCAAGGCAGTGTGTTATTGGCATACAAATAGGCAAATAGATAAATAAAATAGAGTAGCGATTCCAGAAAAAGGTTACATAATGAACTTCTACAAATCAATAATAAAGAAAACCATGCAAATTTCATAAAAGAAAATACACAAGTGGATAAAATGTACATGTGAGTATGCTCATTGTCTTTGCTTTCAAAGGATTGTGAAAACCATGAGATACCACAACATCCCCACAAGAATGAATAGAATTAAATGGATTGACAACATTAGGTGTCACCAAGAACCTTATGTCACTAGTAGGAGTATAAGTCATTGCAACTGCTCTGGAAAACTACTAGTTTATAGCATGTACTAAAGTTAGACTTAGTATTCCTTATGGCCCAACATTTCCACCCATAGATGTATAACCCAGATAAATTAGCACCCATGCCCACCAAATAACTTATATAGAAGTAGTAATAATAGAATTAAAATAGCCCAATGATAGAAACAATCTAAATGTCCAACAAAAATAGAAATGGGTAAATAAATTATGGCATAGCCATACAATGTAATAACATGCAATAATAAAAAGAGACTAATGATAAACAACATAGTTCCATTTATATGAGATTCAAAAATTAACAGTGTTTATCTATAGTGATAGAAATCAGAAAAGCAAGAGCCTTCGTGGGGTGGGATATCCTGGGAGAAGCTGAGGGAATGTTGTAGGGGTGATGGAAATGCTCTGTATCTTGACTGAATATTATACAGTGTGTTCATGATTACACACTTCAGATTTGCACATAAATTTTTCCCTCAATTTAAAAAAGTCTATTAGAATGAAGGCACCACATCAATGACTTAAATTTTTAAAAACCCTAAAAAAACTCTGTTAAATTTTCTGATAAATAGCAGAGACTCTTAAAAATTAAAATTAGATCTCCAAATAATATCATGACTGCATCATCCTGTTGTTTTACTGTTTTCAAAATAAAGAAAACCTGACAGAATAATGATAGTAATGAATTGAATAAAAATGAGTTGAGATGTTTTATAAGCTCATCACCCTGTGCTTGAATATTCCAGAAAGGTAACTGATACCAATAACGAAGCCTTCAGCAAGCAGTAATTTCTTTTGTGTGTGTGTGGGAAGGACTGAAGGTTGAACCCGGAGGCATTCTACCTCTGAGCTACACCGCCAGTCCTATTTTTTGTTTACTTAGAAACAGGGTCTCACTAAGTTGGCTAAGTTGCTGAGGGTCTTGCTAAGTTGCTGAGGCTGACCTTGAACCTGAGATCCTCCTGTCTCAGCCTCCCCAGTACTGGGATTACAAGTGTGCACCACCATGCCAGGCAAGTAATGATTTTTGACATCTGACTTTTGGGGTGGAAGGAGTGGTTCCATAAGGCTACTTAGCTCCACTGTCATTCTCAGTATGTGGTAAACCGTGATTCGGATGCCTATTAAAGATGAAAACACACCCAACATAAAAGGTTAAGTCCTGGAATAGGTATAGCATCGTGACACTTGGAATGTTTTTGTGATCTGTATTTTTCATGTGGTGCGACTTAGAGTAAGGAGGTGTCAGTCTTTTGTTTTGCTTGCTTTTAAAATCTGTTTCTGTGGGCAATGACAGGCATTTGTGTAACCCCAAAATGTTTAGAAGTGAGCAGACTTAAAACATTTATAGCCCAAACGAGAGTAAAGCATATGTGTCAATGTGGACTGTTATAAAATCAAACTGCTAGCATTGCTATCTCTTCCAAAATGACAATCAGATCATCATAAATTAATTTAGGACAAACTTGAATAATGGGGTCTCTCTCTCTCTCCTTCCCTCCCTCCCTTCCTCTCTCTCTCTCACTCTGTCTCTCTCTCTCTCTCTCTTTCTCTCACTCTCTCTCTCTTTCTCTCCCTCTCCCTCTCCCTCTCCCTCTCTCTCATACTGGTAGTACTAGGGAACTAGGAATTGAACCCAGGGACACTACAATCCCCAGCCCTTTTTATTTTTTTATTTTGAGACAGGGTGTTGCTAAATTGTTCAGTATGGCCTCAAACTTGTGATCCTCCTGCCTCAACCTTCTGAGTAGTTGGGACTACAGGTGCCCCCACTCATGGCTGAATACTGGAAACTTACATTGAAATATCATTTCTCCCTTTTTGGGTTTTTGAGAGTAAATGACTTTCAAATCCCCTTCAGAAACATAGCAAAACAGGAAAATGTGGAGTCAAGGGTCAAAATATGTGAGTTTGTATGGCCAACAAATATGTTTTTCAAGCAAAATAAGTTTATCTTTATGAGACGTACATTAAAATGTAATATTAACTCCAATAGGTAAAATATTTTTGTTGGCATTCAGCTACATAAATCTTACACTGCCCTTACCTGTTCTTAGCCGTACCACACCTTTTAGTTCTTCAGAGTTGAATGCAGCAATGACTGCCAGTCCTTGGTGTGAGCATCTCTCTGAACGCATTTGATATACACTGTTGAGCGGGGTTTGTGGATCTAAACAGATGTCCTCAAAATCAGCGGCACTGCAGTGATTCTTGCATGTGATTCTCTCATTTTTGCTCATCCTTATATAACTATCTGGGAAGCTACCATTTTGTCAAATCCCCAGTATTGATAGATGCCTTTTTGCCGTATTTCTAACCAAAGTATCTGAGGGTTTTCATCTCAACAGTGAAAACCATACTTTTATAAAGCAATATAAAAATATATTCCTTCCCTTTGTGTGTGTGTGTGTGTGTGTGTGTGTGTGTGTGTGTGTGTGTGTGTGCGTGTGTGGTACTAAGGATTGAACTCAGGGGAGTTCTACCCCTGAGCTACACCCCATCCCTATTTTATTTTTTATATTTATCTATTTGTTTGTTAGTTTATTTATTTATTTTTGGTACTAGGGATTGAGCCCAGAGGCATTTCATCTCCAAGCTACACCCCAGCCCAATTTTATTTCTTTATTTGGAAACAGGGTCTCACTAGGGTTCTGAGAGCCTCACTAAATTGCCAAGTCTGGCTTTAAACCTGCGATCCTCCTGTCTCAGCCTCCCAAGTACTGGGATTACAAGGGTGCGCCACCACGTCCAGCTACTATTTTTTATTTTTGAAACAGGGTCTCACTAAGTTGTGGAGGGTCCTTGCTAAGTTGCTGAGGCTGGCTATGAACCTGTGATCCTCCCGTCCCAGCCTCCCAAGTACTGGGATTACAGGTGTGCATCACGACACCGCCCTGCTGTTATTCCTTCATTCTTTTGGAATTTACTAAGACTTTAAATACTGTGTCTTGTGATGCACTAGCTGTGCTAGTGTTTTGAGGCAAGTCGAAGGAAGTCTGTCCAGAAACTACCAAAGCCCTTGCTGCAGTACACCTACAAACATTTTGTATTTCTAGTTTTTCTTCTGTTTTGTTTTTGTAGTTCTGAGAATCCAGTCCAGGGCCTTGCACATTCTGGGCAAGTGCTCTACCATGGAGCTATGCCCTCAGCCCCTTCTTGTTAAAGAAAGTATTTTATGTGTATTGGTCAAACATGAGAAACCTAATAATGCAAAACAGAGAAATAATTGGACTTGGCTTCAGGAAACCCAAGTGTAAGCTCCAGCTTTCCGTCTTCCCAGCAGTGGTGGGGATGAGTCCTCCCCTTACGATCTATCTACCTTCTTACCTAAACCTTGAATGCCTCCTCTCCAGGATTGCTGCAAAGAGTAAAGTGACAGAAGGACTGTGAGAGGGCTCTGTACACTGTGAGCTCTAATACAAATGTGGAAAATTGGTAGTATTTGTTATCCTTCTTGTCGGCTTTAAGTTTTACATTTTTCTAAGGCAAAGTTATCAGATAAACACTGATTATGGAATACTTTGTTATTTGATAGTTACTTAAAGTTGAACCTTACAGGATCCTATGCCCAGACCCCTTAAATTTCAGCTTTAAGTGAGTATCAAATAACAAAATTTTAATTTTAAAAACATTCCCAACACAATCATGAGGCTTAAAAAGTGCCAATTAAACCATTCTCTTCCTCTCTCTCTCTCTCTCTCTCTCTCTCTCTCTCTCTCTCTCTCCAGAATATAGTAAGACTTAGAATTCCTTAAGTAGATTTTAAATGAAACCAAAGACAATATAATTTGCCCAGGTGTGGTGGCGCACGCTTGTAATCCCAGTACTTGGGAGACTGAGACTGTAGGATCCAGGTTCACAGCCAGCCTCAGCTACTTAGTGAGGCCCTCTGCAACTTAGTGAGACCCTGTTTCAAAATAAAGAATAAAAAATACAAGATTGGAGGTAGAATGCCCCTGGGTTCAATCCCTGGTACAGCAAAAAAAAAAAAATCATAAAAATTATTGAAAAGAAAGAGTTGATTTTTAGACCCTTTAAGAGCATCAAGAAGAGTGTGTATGAATCCATATTTTGGAAAACTGCAGGGAAATTTGGGGATGTGTTTATTTCTAGGTCAATTTCTTATTACTTTGTCTACCAAACTTGTTTTTGCAACAAATGGGTTAAGTAGATGCTAAGAATATTTAAAACAGTGTATTTCTGGAGGACAAGCCAATGTAGACCAAGTTATTATATCATCCTTATAAGTTTCATCAATATCAGCCCTATATTTGGCACAACTACTTTTGGTTCACCTTCTAACGCTATCAAAAGTTGTAGCCAGAGGAAATCAGGTTGTATCCAGAATTTGAGTCCTGAGAAACCCTTACATTTGACTCGTGAGCAAGCCACTGGTGGTAGGGTCCTCATCTCCAAGCTATGCTCACAACATGCTTGTGACATTCACCGACAAAGAGAGTGTCCTCTCTTGAGTGTTCAACACATCAACACAGTTGCCTCTGCCCTCTGAACATAATGGGTGCATGTAGAAGATGCTCCATTCACTTTAACCATGACTCATCGGAGAGAGGAACCACAGACGGAGACACCAGCCAAGAGAATAACTACCAGGGAAGGAAGACAGGGCTTTGCTTCTTATTCTCTTCTTTAATACACATTAGGTTGGCACAAAAAGAAAACTGACAGAACTAAAAATATTTTTAAAGTCACTTCCATTAAAATTTGGTCCTATGTTACACTTAGAACCAAATAACTAAATGAATTGTTCCCTTCTTCAACTAGTTGTTTTGTAACACATGGGAAAAAATCTATGTTTGAGCAAAATGTACACTTATGAATAAATATTACCTTGTTAGCCCAAGGAGAAACAAATTATTAAAAAAGTAAGTTATTTGGAAGGAGAGGTTAAGATGGCAATTTTACCCTAAATTGTATACAGTTAAGGCCTTCAATTTTCTTTGACATTGCTAGAATATAAAACATGTGATTTCAAAATAAATTGTATTTCCTAGAGTAACAAAAAAGCAGTCAGTCTCAATCAATGATCTGGCATAAAAAATATCGTAGCTACAACTCTCAAAACTGTAGCTATGAACCAGGATAACTTTAAATGTAAAAATAAAACCTTCTGGTTGTAAGAGTCATGAAAGTGCTGTAAACATTAATTATACTGGGAGTTCTAATGTTCTATGATGTATTATAATACTCACAAAAATGCAATTATGCCGTATCATAAATCTTACTGAAAGTGTGTTAATTGCTGTAATCATTACATATTTAAACAGATTAGGTGGTTCTCTGAGAATTTAGAAGGTAATCAGATGACCTAAATTCCTTAGATAAGTTGTTCAGAGAGGGCTGAGCTAGAACCCTTTCCCTCTGTCCCAAATTAAATTCCCCTATAGAACTAGTGAACACTACCTTCAGCCTACTGGTGACCCCAAAGACTGTGGTCAAGGGCTTCTTGAATGTTTATTATTGACATTGCTTCTGTGACTTAGATTTCAGTGCAAGAAGTGTCTTATGATTACTGTACTTTACCCTCTCATCTTCTTCATTTCTTTAAAACTATAGAAATTGTTTTGGTTCCAGAGAAATGCAGGGGGCAGGGAGTGCTGTTCCGTTTGACACCTTGTTTAGGTGTCAGAGCTGTTTAGTCTGTTAGGGAAGCATAAAAACAATTACTAGCTCTTTGTCACGGCCTTTCAAAGAAGAAACCTCAACAACCTCCGCAGGAATTGCTGAGGCAGGCATAAGCTGTCAGGCTGCGCACACAGGGCTGCCTGGTATTTCCAGTTTGATCACTTTTGCTTCCCACGCACCTGCAGATTCACCCCCAAAACACAGTACGGGGACCCAGACACTGAGCACGCTGGCTCATTAACTGAGTTCAGTGTTTGCCCCGACCACTTGCACAAGTCAATTTACACACCAGAATAGATGTGTATGTTAAGCTATCCATTTTTAAAGGTGTGTTTTGGCTTCCTGAAAGCAACACCCTCAAATGAAGCACAACCCCAAGAAAAGTATAAACTACTTGTCATATGCGATGCCTATTGCTTTGACCCCTGATTTTATCTTGATAAAATCAAGATATTCTATTCCCAGGAATAGAATAAGGAAAATTATAAAGGTGGTTAAATTTATACTCAGAGAATGTACCATCCCTTTCTATATCTTTCCCGCTCTTAGTCGTGTCCCCTGTCTCCTTGGGTTTCTGATTCCTTCATGGTCTGGCTACAGGGCCCCTTACTAGCCTTGTACTCATGGCCTTTATTCATCTTAAAAAATAAATAACACTTTTAAATATTTATAAATAGATTGAATAATTAATGTACTTTAGCATTCAATGTACTTTAGCAGTAGAAATTTGATATTCTAAATTAATTGTAGGTGCTAGAAGCAAATAGAACACTAAATCTTCTGTTTCAGCTATAGGAAAGTCAACCCTGCATACATCTGTCAAATGCCTAAGTCATATGGGAATATGTCATCCCACATTCTATAAAATTTAGCTCATGAAGAGTAAATGATTGCAGTGCCTTGTGGGGGCCTAAATGGCCATTTTGGGGTCTACCAAAGAACCATGTAGTATAAAAACACACCTATTAAATTTGAATCCTTAAAATATCAGGTGGCAGCATCTTGACCAACAAAACCAGTTAAATGCAAGTTAACTGCATTTAATAAATAAAACCATATAATCAATCAATCAACAAATAAAAGGCAGTCATACCTTCATATACTAAATAAATACCTCCAATACCATGTTCCCTATAAAGTCTATAAGTAGTCTCGTTTACCACAAACTATTGATATTGTTATTCAATAATAAACCATTAATTATTCTTGTACCTTAGTCTTATGCTAATAATCAAATCAATATTAATCTTCAAATCTACCCTTTATCCAGATCCTCTCATTTCCATTAGTGGCACCAATGGCTCATTTCCACTCAGTCTGGAGGACCAAGGACCATCATTAGTTCACCCCACGTCATCCCTCATTTTACTAATAAATTAACCTTTCAGAAGTGGAATTCCTGCCATGTTGATTCCTTGCTAGGAAAGGGAGGAAGCCAATGCCTCTCTGTTACATGCTAAATCAAGTGCTAACTCTTTTTCCTGTGTTTTAAAACCATCCCAGATGTGCATTATACATCATAAATACCTTTAATTTACATAGCTGCACATTGTTTCTGTTATGAATTATGATTCTTATTAGCTAAATTAATGACTACTAAATGTTAGGCACTTTCCTTGGGCTTCACATAAATTATCTTGGATTATTAGGCAGAATCTACAATTATTATATCATATTATTAAAATGAGAGGCCCAGGATCACAGAGTTAGGTCACAGATAAAAATTTGTTTAGTGCGGGGACCTGTCCGCAGTAATAGAGCCCCTCAAACAGCAGATTTGTCTATGTCTTCTGACTCCGGAGCCAATGGCATTAATAATTCCCTTCCATCTGTCCCAGTGTCTGGGTATAAATATTAATTCTAAATAAAATTGATGTTATGAATTAGGGAAGTTGCTAACAGTGGTCATGGAAATTTTTATTCCCTATTTTCTCTAAGTCATGACATAGTGAAATGTTCCTGTTTGCAGCCACTTTACCTACTTTTCTTGTGACATATTTAGATTTTTCCAAATAATTCTGATTTCAAACTTTCTGCCCATAATCAGAGTCGTGGCTTAAAAGGAAGGCACCAGAATACACCCTAAAAAGACAAAACAAAACAAAAAAACCAAACTTCAAAGCCACGTATAATATGAACAAGGAATAAAAAAGCTACGTATTGACATGATGTTGTAAAGATCAAGGTCAACAAAAATTAGAGGAAACAGACTGAAGGGGACTCTTGAAGTCCTTAGCCAGGTGTTGCTTCCTAAGCTATGGCCAATGCAAGCCTGGTACCTCCTGAAGGTATTCATACAATAAATTAGGAAGAAAACAGAGCCCAAAGTATTTATCCAAATGGCCAGACATTTGAAACAAACAGGAACATGGTATCCTCTCTCACCTTTCTTTCATAAACACATCCTCTTGACTGCAAATGCCCGGCATTTGATATATCTTGTGAGAATAAATGTTTGCGAGGACCAACCGCTTGTGACTTAGGAGATGAAAATCTAATTCTCATGATGTTAAACCCAAACATAAATGGGATTATTTAACATATGTGCCCAATTAATCTACTTTAGATAGGATTAAATAATAAAGAATCATTGACATTTCAATGTTCTCAGAGAAGCATGCATTAAAATTATGCACACAGAATATAAGAATGTTGACAATATTCTTCATTACTTGTTGTGGGAGATTTAATAAAACTTAATGAATAGAAATGTGTTTCAAAATGTTCATACACATTTAAGTTGAAAAATCAGTCCAATCACAAAATCTTAATTCTGAGGCTGTGATGTATTTGGCATTAAAGAAAAGAGCAAAATGGTGAGGATATGGGGAAATAGGAACTCTTGTACACTGTTGGTGGGACTGTAAATTAGTACAACCGCTATTGAGATTAGTATGGAGGTTGCTCAAAAGACTAGGAATGGAGCCACCATATGACCCAGCTATACTACTCCTCAGTATCTTTGCAAAATAATTAAAGTTAGAATACTATAGTCATAGTTGCATACCCATGTTTATAGCAGCCAAATTATGGAGTCAATCTAGGTGTCTGTCAACTATGAACGGGTATATATATACATAAATGTGGTATACACAATGGAATTTTACTCAGCCATAAAGAACAAAATTATGTCATTTGCAGAAAAATGGATAGAACTGGGAATATTATGGTAAATGAAATCAACCAGTCTCAGAAAGTCAAGGGTCCTATGGTTTTTCTCATATGTGGAAGCTAGAGAGAAAATTGGAAACAAAAGGGACTTTAGGTAAATGAGAGAGACTAGTAGAATAGTAGAAGGGGGTTGGGGGAGGAAAGTGGGGAAAGCAAAAGGAGGATTGAGGAAGGAAACAGATCAAATAATGCTATGTCCATATATGTGAATATATCGCTGCCAATTTCACTAAAAATCAATACATTTTTCTTTCCCCAGGGAGACAAGGAAGCTGAACTAGGGCTTCCATTTTCCCCACTGTGTGATCGGAATTCAACGATGGTGGCTCAGTCACAAATAGGTAATGCCGAGATCTGTGGTCCTAGAAAGTGGATGTGTTTGTCCATTTTCAAATGTGTACACCATGCTGCTCAAAGTCTCCCAGGAAAACCTCACTCAATATACATCAGTTTTTACTTTAGACTAATAGAGATGGTGCAGAATGATAAGAATTATTGAAATAATTTCACAAAATGAATTTAATAAAGCAGCATTAGTTATTGTCATTGTTATTCTGCTCGTAACCTTTTTTTAAAT
The DNA here is from genome assembly GCA_004027185.1 of Glis glis. Classification (NCBI taxonomy): domain Eukaryota; kingdom Metazoa; phylum Chordata; class Mammalia; order Rodentia; family Gliridae; genus Glis; species Glis glis. Next base: position 9,554 of record PVJS01032663.1, on the reverse strand, counting down.
AAAATAAAGGGCTTTCTTCTTGTGGAAGGAACAGTATTTTTCATTTTGTTGCTGATTATTGTTTTCTATAATCTAATCCTTTAGATATAAGATAATTTGATGAAAATATTAGCATTCCTATTCTGTTATTGCTAAGTTTCCATAGTATGTTTATATACGAGTGCATATTCTTTTGGAAAAAAGTTCTCGTGATATGAATAGATAAGTTAACAGCAGGAAATTTGCAAAATGATATTTCTTCCAACCACATTCATTCAATCTATATTTGTGTTGGGAATTTCAACTCCAATCTATTATTAAAACATATAATTGCCGGGCGTGGTGGCATACTCTTGTAATCCCAGTACTTTGGGAGGCAGAGACCGGAGGATCCGGGTTCGCGGCCAGCCTCAGCTCTCTCTCTCTCTCTCTCTCTCTCTCTCTCTCTCTCTACTTAGTGAGGCCCTCCGCAACTTCGTGAGACCCGGTTTCAAAATAAAGTATAAAAAAAATGGGGCCGGGGGTGTAGCACAGAGGTAGAACGCCCCTGCGTTCAATCCCTGGTACTGCAAAAAAAAAAAAAAACATATAATTGCTATGTTGCATGATTCAACAATATGTAATAGTTATTCCCTGAGCCAGCAACTTCATTACTGAACTACATTATCAATAAACATAAAAATCACCATCTTACCTCTGGACTTGTGCTCCCAGAGCAGTAGCACCTACACAAAGCCACAGAATGGTCAGAAAACTGTTGGCTCTGACCATTCTCCTTCCCAACCCAGTGTGAACAGCTGCTTATCTGGAGACCATAGCATGAGGCCTGTCATTGCTTAGAAAGTGTGAATGCATAGGCTACGGACTTCATCTGGCAAGCTGGGCAGGACTGCCAAGTTCCTGAGGCTTTTTGTACATACATGCTTGTTGTATATACATTGCTGCTATGTTAGTTGGTAGATGTGATGCCTCATTGGATACTTTACATATCCCAGGCATTTAAAACCATACACAGAACTTGAAATAGCTCCCTGAGTGGGAATTAACATTGCTTTGATATGAGGGTATCAGTTAAACCACAAAATAAAGTTCTTTTTGGGGGGTTACTGGGGATTAAACCCAGGGCCTACTACCTCTTAGCTATACCCCAGACCTATTTTATTTTATTTTTTATTTTGAAACAGGGTCTCACTAAGTTAGGGAAGGCCTCACTAAATTGCTGTAGCTGACCTCAAACCTGTTATCCTCCTGTCTCAGCCTCCCAAGAACTGGGATTACAGGTGTGTGCCTGTCAATTCTTTTAAAATTAGAAATGTGCCTCAATATGTACTCTGAGTAATCCGGTTACTTGAAATGTGAATTACTTTTATTACATGTGGATGATTCCCAAGCCACTATCACCTAAAGATCCTCCTTCATGTTATTCTCTTATATGCAGATGGTAGAGAGCTGGGGATATAGCTCAATGGCTGAGCACTTGCCTAGCATATGCAAGGCCCTAGGTTCAATCCCCAGCACTGAAAAAAAAACAAACAAAAAAAAGCAGCAGCAGATGGTAGTCCCTTACTGCCAGGTGGGTCCAAGGCAACAAACACTTGTTTTTGAACACCAACTCTCTCCTGGGACCTCGCGTGTGAGGTGTACACAGAGCTTAGGGGCGGTTGTTGTCTCCTCCTCCACCTAAACTCTGGGTGGCAAATGCTCCCAGAGGACAATGCCCCATTCTCTGTGTGTCACTTTCTATCTTGATGAGTACTTTAGATGTAAAAGTCTTCATTCAATCCTGACATCTCAAAGTGGAGGGATTAATGCTGTCTCCCAGAGATGGTACAGTTCCCTGGCTGATTTGACAGCACACGCCCACACACTGCGAATGAACACTTTACATCCAGGGAATAATAAACAGCAATGTGAAATATTAACACATTGGCAGAAAGCTCTGGCTGATATAGTAAGAAAAAAATTTTCAAGGTGGTTGCCTCCCTGTGGCCTAAGACAAAAACCTCAATTATTTAATTCCTTTAGAGTTTAGATTTTTTTTTTTTGTGGTACTGGGGATTGAACCCAGGGGCATTCTACCTCCGCGCTACACCCCCGGCCCTATTTTTTATACTTTATTTTGAAACCGGGTCTCACGAAATTGCGGAGGGCCTCACTAAGTAGAGAGAGAGAGAGAGAGACAGGGAGAGAGAGAGAGAGAGCTGAGGCTGGCCATGAACCCGGATCCTCCGGTCTCCGCCTCCCAAAGTACTGGGATTACAAGCGTGTGCCACCACGCCCGGCTAGAGTTTAGATTTTGTTTCTTTTTGGTCAATAATAAAATTCAACCATCAGGTGAAGGCCTTTCCTAAAGGGTAATGATCCTTCTCGTTGAGAGAAAACATATTCCCACTCATTAGATCTAAATCCATTGTAGGCAACAGCACGTAGGGCTGAATATTAAACAAGAAAGCCAATATCCTGAGTTAGCTAGTGTAGGGTGTATCACTTCTACTGATTGGGGATTATTTTATAGAAAGTGTTAATCTCCAATGATTGTGTTACTAGATTAAAAAAAATAAAAAGGTAAGCAGAACCAGTAATATAGTTGATACTTGCTATCCCAAGAGTGTTTCAGAGAGAGACTCTTCATTATTACTGATTTTAGTATTCAGGAAATTGTAACATTGGCTTTATCTTTTTTTCTTCTTTTTTAGGTTTCATTGATTTCATAGTAGAGCCAACATTTTCTCTTCTGACAGACTCAACAGAGAAAATTGTTATTCCTCTTATAGAGGAAGCCTCAAAAGCTGAAACATCTAACTACGGAGCAAGCAGGTATGATGTTTTTCTCTGGCATCATTTTTTCCCCATTTTTCTGATGTTTAATAACCTTTTACTTAGTGAGTGTCCTTATTTTTTACATCTAGACAGGGAATCCATGCAGTAACTATTAGGTAGTATTGCCACCTAGTGGTATTATATTATATTTCATCTGGTTTTGAAATTGAGACCTGATGTCCACTATTTTAAAAAATCAAAGCCCTCTATGTGCACCAAGGAGAGTCCCTGGCCCTCTCCATGTGGAGAATGACGGGATGGAGAGTGGCAGCTTCACATGCTCACACTGGGCCTGAGCATCTGCCGTCCTTCTCCTCCAGTTTATTTTGTCCAGCTTTTCAGGTGTTGTCCATCACCCCGTGTCCTGACCTTGGTACCTTGTGGTTTCTTTGCTTGTTACTGTTAGCTCATCCGCCATTGGGGGGCTACACATTGCTGACTCACTGAGAAGATCAAATTCGAAAGGCTTCGTGAGTGACGGGAGCTATTCCCCAGACTACTCCCTCACTGCGGTGGACCTGAAGAGCTTCAAAAACAACCTGGTGGACATCATCCAGCAGAACAAAGAGAGGTGGAAAGAGCTGGCTGCACAAGGTACAGGTGCTTGCGACGTCTCGCTGCCCTATCGCTCTCTCAACTGCTCCTTTAGTATTTTGGATTTTCTTCCCCTCGGTTTTTTTTTCTTTTATAAAATATGCAGGCTCTTGGTGGTATTTGGAGTTTGATTGCCCTTTGATTGTTAATGAGGAAATGGGCTTCTTTGTTAGGTAAGAAGGGGTTCTGCTCTGCTAATGCCACATGGGCCTCAGACATGTGGAGGTGGCTGGTGGCAACCTGGATGCTGAGGGATGGGGCAATCAAATGGCGACAAAACTTTGCGGCACAGTGACCCCCTGTGGTTGTATGAGGTGCTTCCCCGTCCGCTTTAGCTCCCGGCAGGAAGGGTACAGGCTATTTCTGCTCTTACCTGAATGTCTGGCCATTTTTTGAGAATAAAAGCTTCTCAAAATATTGTGTTCCTTTGATTGACTTCCAGGTTATAGAATAGTTGTTTTTGTTGTCGTTCAGTTTATACATGTTTTCTGTGGAGAGGAAAAACTTGACCTCTTCATATCACCCAAACAGGAAGTTCTTTCCCTTGACATTGATTTTGAGAGGATTAAAGAAGTTTATTTATATAATCTGCTTAGAAGTATCTAGAGAAGTATTATTGGTTGGCTGTCATTCCTATAGTTATTTGTTGTACTTCTGCGATGTAGTCTAGGAATTAGTGATATAGTAAAAAAAAAAAAAAAACAAGAAATAAAATCCCTACCCTCATGAAAGAACAAGGGGGAATTAGGGACAGGATTGCAAAGTTTAAACAACCTAATCAGGAAGGGCTTCCCTGAGAAAGTGATAATTTCAATTAATACATGAAGTAGTTTTAAAGACCCATGGAGAAGTCTGGGGTGGGGGTAATAAGTTTTCAGGCACATGGAATGGCCACCACATGGGAACCAGGCAGTCAACGTGGTTAAGGTACCAAGAGAGATAGGAAGTGCATGAGGCACCAGACCAATGGTTCAGGCCCAAGAGAGATAGGAAGCCAAATGTAGGGTTTTGAGAAGAAAAATGGAGTAATCTGAACTTGGGTTTTAAGAGGAAAATATTCTTTTGTGTGGAATCCAAAAATGTAAACAAGGAGGCCAGAAAGAATACTATTGTTCATCATACAGGAAAAAGATAGGGGCTTAGAGCAAGTTGTAATGGTGGAGAATGTTTCAAAATTCTGGATACATAAAGATGGTAGTTTGAATCTTATGCATACAAGAGGATACACACAAAAGATTGGATTATGGAGAGATTTTAAAAGTAGAACTGATGGGATTTTCTACCAGATTGGATGTGGAATACAAAATCAAAAAGAGTCAAGAAAGATGGCAGGATTTTTGGTTTTCTTATACATCGTGGATATGTAAATTCCTGTGATTATTTCACAGAACGATTTGACATTCTAAGCAAAGGTAAAAATGCGAGTACCACATTTCTTAATAATTTCACTACTGTATTTTTACCATAGAGATATTCTGCTATGCACCTCAGAAGACATGTCTACAATGTTTAGAGCTACATAGTTCATGAGTACAAAATAAAGTAAAAAAACAATAAAAGGGATTCATATACTGTAGTTTGTTCATATTATGTAACAGTGCACAACTGTTAAAATAAATAAACTTTAGATCAAGGCATTTTTAGGTATGAATGACACAAACAGTGTTGAAAAAAACACCCAGTCTGCTGAAACGTAGCATGATACCATTTGTAGAAAGTTTAAAAAGCTAAAATTTAAACAATAGGTTTAATAATATATATGATAAAACTAAATAATTATAGGGACAAATATTTAGAATGATTCTAGGAGGTAATATGGGTTATTTGTTTAAGGTAATTTAAGAATTAGTAATATTTTGTTTCTTAAATTGGGTACTAGATAGATGTATATATGGTTCACATATGTGTATATATATATGTATCATATATAGAGAGATGTATATATATATATATGTGGCTTAAATATGTATATATATAAGCCCATTTGTATGAACAGAATGTTTCCTAATAAAAATGAAAAAATGTAATCAGCTATGAAAAAAGATCTAAGTCAATTTTAAAGTCAATGAGTATCAGTCAGATATTAACATTTTATTTTCCTATTGCCATCACTTCCAGTCTGAAACACACCGAAAATGAAAGCGTCTTTATTATAATTCCACTGAGATGAAAATAAACCGATTATATGATGCTTAGATCTTTGGAATATTAATATTATAACAGTGAGAGGTTATAGATCCTTAAGCTCCAAGATATAAAGCTCTGGGGTCATCAATAACATAAATTACCTCTTTTTTTTTTGCGGTACCGGGGATTGAACCCAGGGGCGGTCTACCTCCGCACTACACCCCCGGCCCTATTTTTTATACTTTATTTTGAAACCGGGTCTCACGAAGTTGCGGAGGGCCTCACTAAGTAGAGAGAGAGAGAGAGGTAGGGAGAGAGAGAGAGAGAGAGCTGAGGCTGGCTGCGAACCGGGATCCTCTGGTCTCTGCCTCCCAAAGTACTGGGGAGCCCGGCAAATTACCTCTTTTTTAAAGAGCAATTTCATTCAGTTAGATTTCTATTGAAGAGCTGGGCACATCTAAGAATGCCGTATGTAGACATTCTTTTTCAACATTGGGCATTTTCAAAAAGTAAAAAAAAAAAAAAAATAAATGCTTCTCCACATCCCCAAATGTTCACTTTTTTGGTTGAATTTTGTTTAGAGTGAGAAAAATACCATAATTATCAGTTCAGCATTCCTCAGCATGGCATGTCTTTGTTCAAACTCCACCTACTTCTTCATTATTTAAGAGCCAAGAAGAGATTTTAGGAGGGTGTGTGGCTATCACCCAAGTGAGGTGGGGGTCGAGGAGTAGTGAGAAGAGTTAGTTGCCTTTCCCTTCTATTTCTACCTGTAAAGTTCCAGGCAAATCCTGCAACCTTTTTTAGCCTCAACAAATTTAATTACTGAGATAACAGTTTACTCCTCAAGGAAATTTTCATAAATCTGTGGCCTGTCTCCAGCTGTGACCCATTTCCAGGTGTGCTCTAAAGTCTTGACAAACTATGAAGCGGCTTTGAGAGCAAAGTGCCTATGGAAGTGATGGAAGAGAAGATCAGGTTTGCCTGTCCTGGTGGCCAGTTAAATCATACATGGAATGCATTAGAAAACCATACGCGGGAGCCGGGCGTGGTGCCGCACGCTTATAATCCCAGTACTTTGGGAGGCGGAGACCGGAGGATCCGGGTTCGCGGCCAGCCTCAGCTCTCTCTGTCTCTCTCTCCCTTTCTCTCTCTCTCTACTTAGTGAGGCCCTCCGCAACTTCGTGAGACCCTGTTTCAAAATAAAGTATAAAAAATAGGGCCGGGGGTGTAGCGCGGAGGTAGAACGCCCCTGCATGTTCAATCCCCAGTACCGCAAAAAAAAAAAAAAAGAAAAGAAAATCATATGCGGGAAAGAAGCACATAAATTTTACAATGCCGTATGAATGCAGTTCATTTCTATCTGTGGCCTGCCATCCCATGCCCTGGGCACCCTATGAGTCTGAGCTGAGGTGGAATAGAAGAAGATTCTACAGGGAACTATGAGGCACTTGTTTTACAGCAGTGCTTGAATGGCAAGCACTAATATTGGCCCTCCCTCATGGCAAAACAGTTACTTTCATTGGCCACCCGAGAGTTTGGTCTGTCTTAAACACAGAGATTCCAAACTGAACCAGATCCACTTGTGTTGGAACAAAAATCATAAATCAATGCCCAATCTACTTTCTTTCCCTCTTCTCAAAGACAATATGTATTTGGAAAAAACAATGAGTTAGGCCCAGAAGTCTCCACATACCTCATATCAATCTGGAATGCCATGCAACATATGTCTTCCTGAACTGGGTCTTAGTAGGGAGGAGGGTCAAGAGTTCAGGAAACCTTTCCAACTGCACATGTCCATGAGGACTCTGACATCCCTCTTTGGAGGTCTGCACCATCTCTCCACCCAGTGAGAAACACTGCGTATTATGAGATTTTGTGAACAGAGTGTGTGGCACATGTGGAAAGTATGGAGCCTGAAAAAGGTTGATAGGCACTAATGAGCTCATTACAAAATTATTTACAGAGGCTTCCAGTGTGCTAGTGCAAAACCCATGCCTCTTTATTTTTTGAGAGCAGAACTCATGGGTGTTCAACTTCAGATCTCTGGTAACTCCTGCTCAGGCCTAGGTGAGAGCTTCATCAGTAGTGATTAAGGGAGATTTGACTCCACTTCATGGGAGTCTGATTATAATGGCAAGTCTATCTAAATGAAATGATATTACCCGCTATTTTGCACCATATTTTTCTTTATTAGCTAAAAGATCTAAAAAAATCCTCTGATGAGTGGGAAAAGAGAAAACCAAGTACATGAGACATTCCAAAACACTTCTTCTTCTTGTTCTATGTCTGTAATCAGTATGTTTTCTGACACCCAAAACTTAGTCACTTGCCCTAATTTTACTTTGCAATATGAATAATGACTGCAAGCGTTGACAGTAGTTTTGTGGCCTCAGAAAAACCTTGGGTAAGAAATGCAACAATAGAAATTTGGGGTGTAGACAGGACGGTGACAGGGACAAGCGTGGTGGGTTGGACATTGCACTGTTGAAAAGAGATTGAGATGGGGCAGTAAGCTACAGGTTAGGAGGTCAGACAGTTGTCTCATGCAGGTGTCCCTCTACCTAGTACAAGTCAGATGAGTAATCAGAATTTGATTGGGTCCCTTCACACTGCTCACAGAGGGACCAGGTTCAAGACTCTGTCATATAATGTCAATAATTAACTCAGTTCCAAGTACATTAGAAATTTTGTTATCTTTACACCTCAGAGAAGGCTATAAATATCTTCATTTTTCCCCACCCATCTGTGTTCTCTTTTCAAAACCTTTAGATTTACATTCCTCTTGATTCTAGATCTCTCTTCCTTCCTTCTTCTTTTCACAGTCTGCCTCTAAAATCCCTTCAGTTGCTCTGAGCAATTTAGTTCTGGCCTCAAATGTGTTCCATTCAACAAACCAAAAACCTGGTAGCTGGCCTACAGTGACAACTCTGGGTTTTCGAGCAAGCCTTGGGATTGTCTGGATTGATCACAGTTTCCTTATCATTTTCAACTTCAATACAATTCCTCAAAATGGTTTAATTCCCTCACTACCCTCAGGATATTTATTACTATACCTATGAACTACCTCTGTAATCAGAAAATCATTATAGGAACTATTAATGAGTTTGACATTTTCTTTTTTTAGGCACAGGAGGTTGAACTCAGAGACATTCTACCTCCAAGCTACACCTCCAGCCCTTTTTAGTTTTCTATTTTGAAACACGGTCTCTAAGTTACTGAGGGTCTCACTAACTTGCTGAGGATGGTTTTGAACCTGTGATCCTACCATTTTAGCCTCCCAAGTATTGGGATTACAGATATGTTCCACCACACCCAGCTTAGATGGTTTCTTATTTTTTAGCATTTTATTATTTATTTGAGATCATTATTAAAGATTATGTTTATTTCTGGAAAAGTTAGTAAATTTTCTCAATGAGAAACAAAAGATTTCAAAGAATACATCTTGTATCATTGCCTGAAAAATTAAAAACAAAAACAAGGCTAGACTCTTTTTCACTAGAAGGGAAACATTTAAAATTGATGGAAGAGTATTAACATTTCAAAAGATGAAATTTATATTATATTTAACATGACATTTTAATAAATGTTGATAGGTTACTAAGTAAACCTTATGTATTGTTATTTATACAGTAGTCCCCTTCTTATCTGCAGAAAATGGGTTCCAAGACTCTTGGTGTATGCCTGAAAGCACACATAGGACCCAACCCTATACATACTGATTTTTCCTATAGATCCATACATATGATAAATTTTAATTCATAAATTAGGCACAGTGAGAAATTAATAATCATAATTAATAATAGCATAGAACAATTATAACAATATATGGTAATAAAAGTTAAGCCGGGCGTGGTGGCGCACGCTTGTAATCCCAGTACTTTGGGAGGCGGAGACCGGAGTATCTGGGTTCGCGGCCAGCCTCAGCTCTCCCCCTGTCTCTCTCTCTCTCTCTCTCTCTCTCTCCTTAGCAAGGCCTTCCACAACTTCGTGAGACCCAGTTTCAAAATAAAGTATAAAAAATAGGGCCAGGG
>PVJS01032662.1:0-22633 GCA_004027185.1 Glis glis | reverse complement strand
AAAAAAAAAAAAAAAAAAAAAAAAAAGATAGCCTCTTCAACAAATGGTGTTGGCAAAACTGGTTAACCACATGCAGAAAAATGGAAATAAACCCCACTTTCTTTTTTTATTTTTGCTTTTTAAAACTTTATTTCAATATAACTATGCTTACAGAAATATACTCATATTGGTTAATAAAATGCATTTAACTTATCCTACACAATTTCAACCAAAAACTTGGTACATGGTTTAAGATTTCAAAAAGGATTTGCAATCTGCCTTAACTATTACAAATGTATATAAAAAATCCTCCATCAAATGCTGCTAAAGAAGGCAGCAAGAACCTTGAGAAATATACCTTTGGTTTGCCTCAGAAAAATAACACGTATTGCACTGTAATGTTTAAAAAATTGGTGCAGCAAAACATTGTTGTAATGTTACAATGCCAGTTTAGAAAGTTCAGTAACTAATGCATGTGGAACAGGGTGGTAGAGCACCTACGTACACACATGGAACTGTAAAAGCTATCTGACTTAGTTAATATTGCATGTAGACTGTAAATCTACACAAACCAAGATTCAGATAATTTCTTAAATCTGAATTAACACTATCAACTTACTTTATCTGCTGAAATCAACATGGGAACTCAGCACACTATTTTTTAAGTTCTTCTGATGTATGCAAAGAAGATCAAGTTTCTTCCCCAGCTTTTCAGTCCAGAAGTGACAGTATACCATAGGAAAGGCATTCTTCCTATTGTCAACATTCATGGGGTGACACGCGATGAGGTCAACTTGGGTTTTAATTTTTATCAACACACATATAAAATAGTCCCCAAAGTAAATGACCACATGCCTTTAGAAGTGACTCTGAAGGGAGGGGAAAACACAAAAACATATGGCCCTTTTTGAAGACTAGAGTAAAACATCTTGCCAGTTTTAAGAAGTCTTATCAAAACAATGTGGCCCCTTATGAATGATGCCTCAATAAAAAAGTAGTCCCCCAATATGAAGCAGCTCTGAAAAAGAGGAAAAATTATAACTTAAAATATCTCAAAAACCAATGTGAAAACAGGTTCAAAAAACAATTAAAAGATACCTTTCCATAAGTCTTACCTAGTTTTTTATCCAGTTGAGTAGCCACATGGACACCAACCAGCTATAAGAAAAGGTTTTCCTCACAGATAGCATTACACTTTAATTGTACAGTTAACTGTAATGTAGCTGTACCAGAACAGGCAAAAACAATTAAATTAAAAACAAAAATAGCTGATGGTTGGCATTTGAGATAAAAATGTGTTCAATATGGAACCTAGTGGTTTATTTATTGCAAAATCCAAAGAGAGCTGCGAATTTGCTATACTCATTCAAAATAAATAACTTTTATGAAATACAGATTCTGGCATAGATACAAGATGTGAAAATTATAATGAATGGATTGAACCTGCACGTTTCATTTGCTCACAAACTTGCACACACTATTATTCTGCAAAAACGACAACTGCAGCAAAGAAAAACTGCCCTTTTGCAAACAAGCCTAAAAAGCATCCCTCCAAGGAGGCCAAAATAAACATGCATATACATGTAAAGTGTTACTGTTCAACACAATGCTATTTCTAGAAAAAAATTAACTGCATAGGTTAAAAAAATGTGCAACATCTTAAGCCATTAAAGCACCAAAAGAAAAAAAATACACACACATCAAAATCACTGTTTTTATGACAATTAAACACAAAGAAAAATAATGATCAAAACTCAGGAAGTAAATACCTGGACTGATACTATGTCCACTGTTGAGAGAATTTTTGTTCAATTTAAATTTCTTTTTCATCTCTAAAGAAATCTTAAAGTGCTAACTTTATATAAAGCAGGCAAAATTTTCAAGTAATTTGCTATTAAGCCAATTTTTATAGAGCTAAACAAGGAACTAAAAGTAAACTAAAGTTATCCAGAAGATAGACATGGAGAAAAAACTGACAAGCTGTAGCTGAACAAAGCAATAGAATGCTATTACAATATCATCTTGGCCTTCTCATTTCAATTGATCACATAAGCTAACTAACAGATTTAGGTATCTGTTGGTTTTAGTACACTAACTCCCTTGGGTTTACTAAAATTTATACGTCAATAGGTATAAAAAAGTCCTAAGGAAAAGAATGCCACTTAAAAATCAACATTGGACATTAAATATTAAACATTAAAGCAATCTTAAAAGATTATCTACTACTATAAAAAAAAACCCTACTTTCTCACCCTGCATAAGAGTCAATTCAAGATGGATCAAAGACCTGGAAATTAGACCAGAGACCTTGCAGCTACTTGAAGAGGGCATAGGTCCAACTCTTCAACACATAGGCACAGGCAAATACTTCCTCAACAAGACCCCAAAGACACAAGACATTAAAAAGAGAATCAATATGTGGGATTGCATTAAACTGATGAGCTTCTGCACAGCAAAGGAAGCTATAAAGAACCTCAACAGAGAGCCCATAGAATGGAAGAAGATTTTTGCCAGTACTCCAATGATAGAGGACTAATATCTAGAATATACTGAGAACTCAAGAAACTCACTACTAAAAGAACAAACAACCCAATCAAAAAATGGGCAAGTGAACTAAATAGACACTTCACAAAAGAAGAAATACAAATGGCCAATAAATGTATGAAAAATGTTCAACATCATTAGCAATCAGAGGGATGCAAATCAAAACTACCCTGAGATTCCACCTAACCCCAATCATTAAAAACACAAACAATAACAAATGCTGGCAAGGATGTGGAGAAGTAGGAACTCTAATACACTGTTGGTAGGATTGAAAATTAGTGCAACCACTTTGGAAAACAATGTGAAGGATCCTCAGAAGATTGGGAATGAACCTACCATATGACCCAGCAATACCACTCCTGGGTATCTACCCAAAAGAATGGAAACCAAATTACCAGACTAATGCTTGCGTGTCTATGTTTATAGCTGCACAATTCACAATTGCCAAACTACAGAACCAGCCAAAATACCCATCATCAGATAAATGGATTACAAAACTATGGGATATGTACACAGAATTTTATGCAGTCATAAAGAAGAACAAAATTACATAATTTGCAGGGAAATGGACAGAATTAGGAAACATTATGCTAAGTGAGATTAGTCAGTCACAAAAAGTGAGAAGTCAGATGCTCTCCCTAATATGCAGAAGCTAGGGAGAATAGGGCATAGGAGGGACTTCAGACAGAGTTGGAGAAAACCTTAGAAGGTGACCTAACTGAGGGGGATGGGGGGGAAGAGGTAAACACCCTAATGCACAGGATGTACATCCACAAACTTATCAAAGTCAATACTATGTTGAGCATGAGAAGGAGGGAAGGGGGAGGGATGGGGGTGGGAATTGGGGGAGGGCTAATTGACTGATATGTGCATGTATACTTCCACCACCCTGAAAACCATCAAGATGTATGAATACAATGCACCAATAAATTTTTAAAAATTTAAAAAAATTAAAAAGAGAGAAGGCTAAAGGAAATGGGCCCACTTTGGGACTCAGGATCAGTTGTTTAGGATAGGGGCTCAGAATGAAGTCCATGTTAGAACCACATAAAAGACTTTCTTTGGTGGTTCCTGGAGGCCATTCTTTCTGTATGATTTAAAATAAATTTTGCATGTGTGAAATAGCTATGACATCATTTTTGCACAGCAAGACACAGTGGGTGGCTGGGGAGCCACACTGCTCCTCTTTAGGGTGCAATTCATACCCATGCAAGTGACCCTGGAATCTAGGCCATGCCAGGTCTGTTAGGAGACCTGACACTTTCCAGTAGAGAGCCTTTGCTTTATATTGCTGCTACAAGTTTTTACTTGAGCAACTACTAAGAGCAACATAAATATATCATCTTGTAGTTCTGTTGGTCATATGGCCAGTGTGGGTCTCACAGGGCTGAAGTCACAGTGGTGGCAGGTTCTGTTCCTTTCTGGAAGCTCTAGGAGAGAATCTGTTTCCTACATTCATGTTGTTGTTGTTGGTAAAATATAGCTCCTTATATTTGTAGGACCAATACCAATATTTTCTTAAGGGCAATTCCTCCATCTTGGAGACCACCACATTTTTTTGATCCATGGCTCAGTTTCTCAGTATTCAAAGCCAGCAGAGGTATATGCATCCTTTTTAGTGTCTTGCCTCTCCACCAACTCTTCCATGTCCCTTTTATTTTCAGGATTCCTGTGACTAAATTGTGTATAATCCAGGTCATTTCCCATTAGTCAATTGATTAACCACCTTTATTAAAAGCAATCTTAATTCCCCTTTGACGTGTCCTAACCTATGCACAGCTTCTGGGGATTATGGTATGGACATCTTTGTGGGAGTTGTTACTCTTCCCACCACAGCCTTCCTTCACTTGCAAGTAAAGGGACTTACACATGTAGCAGAGCTGACTTGCATCTGAAGACAGAGTGGGGACAAGAAAGGCTTGCAGCCAAATGGCCAAGAGTAGTAGGTTCAGAGCTGGGAGAGGATGCACAAAGATGTAGAAGTCTGTGGTGGCATTACTCGAGGGACTCTACAAGTCAGGAAACTTGATCTCACAGGCTTCCCAGCTACAGGCAGCCCTGCTCCTTTTCACTGGAAGTTTCTTTGCATCCCACCCCCATTTACCTCCCTAACTCCTACTCATCCTTCATGAGTCAGCTTAGTTACTTCCTCTAAACAGCCTTCCCTGACAATGTCAATCCAGATTAGCTATTTATCTCGACTCATTTCATCTTGCAATATCCTTATGCTCCTATCCCAAAGCATAAAAAGTTTAGCTTTAGCTGGATGCAGGGGTGCACACCTATAATCCCAGAATTGGAAGGCTGAGACAGAAGGATCCCAGGTTCTAGGCCAGCATCAAAAGTTTAGCAAGACACTGTTTCAAAAAAAAACAAAAAAGGCTGAGGGTGTAATTTGGACATATAATGCCCCTGGGTTCAATCCCCAGCACCAATATAAATAAACAAATAAATAAATAAATAAATAAATAAATAAATAAAGTTTAGCTTTTCTAATCTCTTATTATACTGTAAAGTTGAAAAAGTCATAGATTTTGTTTGCTTTTCATTTTTCTTTTTCTTGATCATATCCCTGTTCTCAGCACAGTCACAGTCAATACATATTTGTTGCATGAGGGACCTACTAAAAAGAATAAATCATACTAGGTTCCTGGGCTTTAGTGCTGTATCAAGTGAGTTTCTCCTGATCTCTAACCATAGGAAGGAGACAGAGGAGTGTTTTTCAAGAGGAGCCCAACCTTGATAGGAAGTAGGAATGATTTTACAGTCTCAACAAATCTGGGTGAACCAGAACTTTGGATTTCCTGTATAACCATAGGATTTAGGAAAACAGATTGCATATGTTCTTGTGACCTTTAAAAAGAAATTAGACATGGGGCCTCTAGACTTGTATTTTAATCATGACTTTGACCCTTCTGGGATTGTCAGACCTTGAAATCAAGTCAGATAACCTTCACTGAGCACTAGCTCCCTCACAGTGTTTTAAGTGTCTTAAATACTAAACATTGATCTAACATGTAAGACATTATTTTCTCAATAATGAATGAGAGCTTCAAGTCATTCTTAACATTGGGTGGACCAGGGAGTAATGAGATTATATAAATGAAGTGCTCTCTCTTAAGCTATCTGTGCATTTGCATGGCGCCGGTTACTGCAGTGTTTGGATGCTAGGACAGACACATTAGGCTAAATTAATTACCTAGAGTTAGGGGAAGGCCAGTCTTTCTCATTTGGTCTGTACTGTATCATGAGGGAAACAGTTCTTTCATTTCTCAGATGCACTGTGTCAAGAATCACAAGGGCCAGGGGTAATGACACTAGAAGTAGATGTTCACTGCCTCCTAAACACTGTGACATCTGCATCCAGTCAGGAGAGGAGACTCCTTTCACCAACCCAGAATCTGCCCTCTAGAAAAATCCTCCTGCCATATCCTGCTGTCCCTGCCCAGGGACACAGCCACACAACATCTGTAGAAGGCAAAATCAAATCAGGTTGCAGTCCATTGATTCAGGAGAAAACAGAATAGGTTTTTAATCTATAGGAGTTAACATCTGGTTAGTTTTCACCCAGACTATTATGACTAAAATTATCATTCAGGAATTATAGTTGTCTTTTTTAATTCTTAGAGGTACATTGCACCATCTCAGCATCTAGTCAAATTCTTTTTTGAGTTTCAAAGATGTGTTAAAAATATTGAAGAAATTTTATTATCAAGGAGACTCTGGAAACACCCAGAGAAACTTCTGGAAATCGGGATATGATGCAGGAATCTGCAGGTCTTTCTATCATCTCTGAATGATTCTTCAGTGATTGTGAAGTTTGACCATGATTTATAGTCTTTTACGTTCCCTTCTTTCTGTGAAATAGTATGATTCTGTCGTGCCAAACAAGGATTCCTGAATGGACTCTTAGCCCATTCTTTCAAATATGAACCTCTAATACCAATCTATTGAGACAGGGTGTTTGACACTTTCCCTCCGTATGGTATGGGGAATACTACCATTACACAGTAGTGGTAGGTGCTACACAGTAAGATGCCATAAGGATTTCACTACTCTCACCTTCCATCTAAGTGAGAACAAGCCGATGACAAGAAGAAGGGCTCACAGCCTCAGTAGGCTCATGCAGCAGCAGGACAGACTGTTCACAGAAATGCAGCAGCCATAACCTTACCTCCAGGAGTGCAACACGCATCTGCCTTTGTCCATACAGGTGCTTGGGTTTTCCTCTCGCACACCTCACTCTTCTATAGCAGATATGGTCTGAGTTTCCTGAAATATTTAGAATAAATTCTAGCTCAAGAAAGTGGGAAACAGAAATGCTATGGTGCATGGCTTAATTTTTCAGAAAGATGCAGCAATTATTGTTCCCTAAGCCAATAATTAGAATCAGCCTCATGTAGAGGTTGAATACCCAAAATGTCTGAGAATGGAACTGTTTAGACTCTCAGATTTTTTTTTTCAGATTTTGCAATATTTGTATACATACAATGAAATATCTTTGGATAAGACCCAAAACTAAACACAAAATTTGTTTATGCTTCATGTATAACTTATACATATAACCTGAAAGTAACTTTACACAACATTTTAAATAAATTTGTGCATAAAACAAAGTTTCATTATATGGAGTTTTCCACTTGAAGCATCATGTTTGTGCTCAAAAGGTTTTAGATGCTATCCCACTTATTAATTCTTCTTTTAATTTCCTGTGCTTTGGAGGTCTTGTTGAGGAAGTTTCTACCTGTGCCTATATGTTCGAGTGTTGAACCTATGCCTTCTTCTGATAATTTCACAGTCTCTGGTCTAACTTCCAGGTCTTTAATCGATCTTGAGTTGACTCCTGTGCAGAGTGAGAGGTAAGGATTTAGTTCCATTTTTCTACAGGGAGATAACCAGTTTTCCCAGCACCATTTGTTGAAAAGACTGTCCTTTCTCCAACGTATGTGTTTAGTACCTTTGTCAAAAATCAATTGACTATAAATTTGTGAACTTGTTTCTGTATCTTCTGTTCTGTTCCTCTGGTCTATGTGTCTGTTTTTGTGCCAATACCATGCCGTTTTTATTACTATAGCTCTGTAGTACAATTTGAAGTCAGGAATTGTGATGCCTCCTGCATGGTTCTTATTGCTGAGAATTGCTTTGGCTATTCTGGGTCTTTTGTTTCTCCATATAAAATTAATGACTGATTTTTCTAGATCTGTGAAAAATGAGGTTGGTATTTTGATAGGAATTGCATTGATTCTGTAGATCATTTTTGGCAGAATGGTGATTTTGATAATATTTATTCTGCCTATCCAAGAGCAGGGGAGATCTTTCCATCTTCTAAGATCTTCCTCGATTTCTTTCTTCAGTGTTCTATAGTTTTCATTGTAGAGGTCTTTTACCTCTTTGGTTAAGTTTATTCCTAGGTATTTGATTGGTTTTGAAGTTATTGTGAATGGAATTGTTTTCTGGATTTCTTTCTCAGTGGATTCATGGTTGGCATATATGAAAGCTACTGATTTTTTTTAGCAAGCTATCCCTCTGACAGAGGTCTAATATCGAGGATATACAAAGAACTTAAAAGGCTTTACACTAAGAAAACAAATAATCTAATCAAGAAGTGGGCAACTGAAATGAATAGACACTTCACGAAAGAAGAGATACAAATGGCCAATAGATGCATGAGAAAATGTTCAACATCATTAGCAATCAGGGAGATGCAAATCAAAACTACTCTAAGATTTCATCTAACCCCAATTAGAATGGCAATCATTAAGAAGTCAAACAACAACAAATGTTGGTGAGGATGTGGGGAAATTGGGACTCTTCTACACTGTTGGTGGGATTGCAAACTAGTTCAACCACTATGGAGATCGGTGTGGAGATTCCTCAGAAAACTGAGAAGGGATCCACCATATGATCCGGCTATTCCACTACTGGGAATCATACCAAAGGGATTGAAACCAGAAAACTACAGTAATATATGCATACCCATGTTCATAGCAGCACAATTCACAGTGGCCAAATTATGGAACCAACCTAGGTGTCCATCAACAGATGAGTGGATTATAAAATTGTGGGAAATACACACAATGGAATTCTACTAAGCAATAAAGAAGAACAAAATAACATCATTTTCAAGAAAATGGAAGGATCTGGAGAACATTATGTTAAGTGAGATCAGTCAATCTCAAAAAAAAAAGGGTCATATATTTTCATTAATATGTGCAATCTAGGGAGTAGTGGGGACACACAGGGGACTCTGGTTGATAAACGGAGAACCCTCAGTGGGGCAAGGGAAGTGGTATAAGGGAAGGGGAAGGGCAAGAAAGAAACAAATCAGTGGAATTACTATCATAAACAATATGTACATGTGAAAATATAACAACATCATACTCGGTACTTCATACTGGTGGGGGTAGGCGGGGGGGACACTAAGAGCTGTGTGCATGTATATTAACATCAAATAGATATTCATTGTGATGTAAGGCTCCAATGCACCAATAAAAGCACGTTAAAAAAAGATTTTAGATTTTTCAGAATTTTGGATTTGGGGATTAAGGATCCTCAACCCATATAAATACACAAAAGAGAAGAGAGATAAATAGATAAATTCTGAAGTAACATGGGAGGAAAATTTATTTCTTCATTTTAATTCTCATTTTAAATTATAATTCTTTAACCAGAAGAAACCTCATGCAAACAAAGTAAAATAGTCAATATTCCACAAAGTAATTGGAATTTGCCAAGTCACACACTTTTTTCTACAGTATTCTTATCTCCAAAGAGAACAAAACTGATTGAGCTTATAAAGTCACAAAAAGAAATAATAAAATAATAAAACTGTTCCTCTTAATATTGAAATAAAAATGAATAATCAATGCCATTATCTTTTCCCCTAATGATCTATTTCTGAAAAGAACATTTGAACAGAAAAGTCTAATAATTATTGAACCCTATGAAAAACTCTACATTAGACTATAGTAATATTTCTCATATGGTTCATTCTGATATCATTACAGATGCCAGTCTTTCCCATAAAAAAATGAAAGGCATAGAATTTAGACATTACTTCCCTATCCCAAGGAATAAGACTCAATTGGTTTTAACATGTAATAATGGAAACAAAAATTACAAATAACACAGGCTTTACTGGCCAAGGTCTACATCTCAGTGCTCCTGCTTAATACTCATGCAGCTTGAACAAGAATCTATAAGCTTCAGTCTTCTTATCTGCAAAATATAGAGGCTTTGTAACATGTTGTGAGAACAGGAAAATGATAGCGACAAAATAATGATATAGAGTTGTCCTGCTGGAGATTAAATTTGCTTTTTTATTTTTAATACTTTTATTGGTGCATTGTAATTATATATCATAGTGAGGTTCAAAGTGATTCAAACATATATGCTCATAGCACTTGGTATATTTCCCTTCAGATCCCACCCTGCTACCCACCCCTTCCCAAACATATTAGTTAAATTGGTAGCGATACCTTCATATATGGACATAGCATTATTTGAACTGGTTTTTTTCGTATGTACTTTTATTGGTGCATTATAGTTTCACAGTGATAGTGACATACATGCACACAGCACTTGCTGAGTTTCTCCCCCTCCCTGCTCCCTCCCCACTCCCCCTTCCCGCATACAAGATATTGAGATTGGCATTGGTATTCTCACATATGTACCTAATATCAATAGAAGTTTTTCCTTCATTAATTTTCCCTCTCTCCCTCAAATCACCTCCCTTGCTCCACTAAAGTTTCTCTTCTATTATCTAAAGTCCCTCTTATATCCCAATTACTTCCTAACTTCCACATATGAGAGAAAACATAAGACTTTTCACTTTCTGGGGACTGGCTAATCTCACTTAACATAATGTTCCCCAGGTCCATCCATTTCCCTGCAAATGACATAATTTTGTCCTTCTTTATTGCTGAGTAGTCCATTGTGAATATACCCCAAAATTTTGTGATCCATTCATCTGTTGATGTACACCTGGCTTGGTTCCATAATTTGGCTATTATGAATTGTGCTGCTATAAACATGGATATGCGTGTATCACTATAACATTCTGATTCAGTCCCTTTGGAAAGATGCCCAGGAGTGGTACAGCCGGATCATATGGTGGATCCATTCTCAGTTTTCCGAGGAATCTCCACACTGATCTTCATAGCAGCTGCACTTATTTGCAATCCCACCAACAGTATATAAGAGTTCCTATTTCCCCACATCCTCACCAGCATTTATTGTTGTTTAACTTCTTGATGATTGCCATTCTGATTTAGGTTAGATGGCATCTCAGTATAGTTTTAACTTTCATCTCCCTGATTGCTAATGATACTGAACATTTTTTCATGTACGTATGGCCATATGTATTTCTTCTTTTGTACTTTTTAGTCGGTTGCTTTGCCTGATTTAGCTAGTAACAAGGTTCCTGAAGAATATCCTTGATTGTCCAAGGAAGGAACTACTTTCCAAGGTGCTGAAGTGGCCGCTTTGATTTTGGAGATTGCATAAATAATACTATTACCCAAAAAAAAGAGTGCATGAACTGTTTGCATTTAGGTTTATTGGGCAATTAAATCAGATTTGAAAGAAGTGAAAGCTGAGAGGGATGAAGTTATCCAGGAGGTTTGTCCTCAGGAGAATGAGAAGTTAGACATAGTATATTAGACAGTTACAATCGGGTCTTTGGGTTAAGAAGATCTAGCAATTTGGGGTAGGAGGAAGATGGTCACCCTATCCATCAGTCTCTGTGGAAGCCTACTCAGTAAGCACCAATGAGAAAACACAAATGTCCTGATCACATTGACCTACTAATGTTCTTTTGTATTTTTCCAAGTGATCATCCCAGCATTTAAAAATTTCTTCAGCCTTTTGTTTTAGGGGACTTGAGTTAAGTTTCTCTACTCTATTGCACTAGTCTTGAAAAAACATTTATTTGCCTATTTATTTTGTCTAGTGAATTTTTCACTTTGACATTCCATAGAAAAACAAACTCCACGAGGACAGCAATTGTCTGTTTTGTCATTGTTGTGTCTCTAGCACCCAGAGCCTCAATGAGTATCCATTGGCTGGAGATGTCTTACAGAATCAACTAGAACAAGCTTTGCATCCTGTCTTTAATTAGTGACCTTGAACAGGTTGCTGCTAATCTAATCTTTTGTTTACCTTAGTAAAACAGATTTACTACAAAGATTTATTAGTGTATATAAAGCCTTAGCAATATACAGACACTCTGCACTTGTCATATTTTTTTCTTTTTTCATCCCCCTTGTTATTATATTTTGATATAGTGGACTCAGAATGATATATATGGGCATTTTTTAAAGGTAATGTTTTTCTAAAAACTATAATGGAGAATTGAGAAAGTCCAAGAAAATAAAAATGACAGATAAACTGGAAGAAAATGAAGTACAAAAGGCAGTTGGTGGTGTTTTGACTAGGCTTAAAAAACAAAAAATGAATAATATGTGATAGAAGAGGCTAAGTGGCATTCTATTGGGTTATTATGTTTATCAGGTAGAATGAAACAATGTGGCTTCATGTCAATTGTTAGCATATGTTTGATTATTGGGAGATGGTGCAACATTCCTAGAAAGACACCCTACTTAGGATGTGTCTTCTGAGTGGTCCAATAGGCTTCTTATAGAGTCATCTGCTTAGGATTCATCACAAGCATGAATAACACGTACTCCATCCCACCATCCACGTGTCCCTGACACTTAGTTCCCTGGCTATCAAGGAAATAATGTCTCCAGAGAAAAGATGGGAAGGTGAGCTTAAATGCATTGTTGGCATTGTTTGAATAAAAAATACTGTGTTGCAGCCAGAGACATGCTTACTAGTATTATGAAAAAAAAATTGGGGGGGTACTGGGAATTGAACCCAGGGGCATTCTACTTCCAAGATACAGACCTTTTTATTTGTTTTGAAACAGGGTCTGGCTAGGTTGCTGAGAGTTTCACCATGTTGCTAACACTGTCCTCAAATCTGCAATCCTCCTGTGTCAGCCTCCCAAATACTGGAATTATAGTGATAGGCATTGAGCCTGTATTGATTGCTAATAAGGATAGTATTAATTGATAATAAGAATAAGCTATACTTAAAATGCTAATAAGGATAAGCTATACTTAGACAAAACACTAAAATCCTTTTCTCTGTCTCTCGGCTGTCAGCCAAAACTCCAGCTAAGGTTGACCTTGTTCAGCTAAAAAGTGGCTGTTAGCCTGGGGCCAGAAGGTACAGAGCACTGAATGCTGGATTTTAGACACCTGCACTTAGAAGGAAAGAATTACTCAGACTCTCACAAAAGTTTAGGCTAAGTTAAAAGATGAAAAAGCAAGCTGTATTAACCTAATATTAATTACTAATAACACAAAATAATTAAAGCCCTAAAATCTCTATACTTTAAAAGGCTATATTCCTGTGTCTTTCTTTTCTTTATTGTAAAACAGGCTTTCAACATAGTAAGTAACTTCTAATAGTAGAGATAAGGGGATGCTGAGACTTACCAAGGACACAGGAGGACAATATAAGCTTTATTTTTTTGAATTTATAGACCTTTGGTTTTATTGGTATTTGAATTAATATCATCAATATTCATATTACTGCATCTAATACAGATTATTCAAGAACAGAAACCCTACATTTGTGTCTTAATAGTTCTTCGTTTTTTTAATATGCTTTTATTGGTGCATTGGAGTCTCACATCACAATGAATATCTATTTGGTGTTAACATACAGGCACACAGCTCTTAGTGTCCCCCCAGGCCTCCCCCCACCCATATGAAGTACCGAGAATGATGTTGGTATATTCACACATGTACACATTGTTTATGATAGTAATTCCACTGATTCACTTCTTTTTTGCCCTTCCCCTTCCCTTGTACCACTTCCCTTACCCCACTGAGGGTTCTCTATTATCAGCCGGAGTCCCTTGTGTGTCTCCACTACTCCTTAGGTTGGACATATTAATGAAAACATATGTCCCTTCTTTTTTTTGTGATTGGCTGAGTAAAAATGAACAAAGAACAATGTGGGCTTCTACCATGCAGCGCCCTGACCTTGCTAACTAACACATTTTGATCAGTGATGTCAGATCTGTCTGTCCTTGTGAGGATGAACGAAGAAGGCTAACAAAAAAGGCTTACACAGCAGAGATAACTGGTGGCCCAGCACCTGCTTGTGATGGGAAAAGAAGACTATTGGCTGGCAGGATAGGAGGGACAAGATAATAAATTCCTATAAAAGAATGCATTTTTGAAGGCGTCAGTGTCTCACTTTTGAGGCACTCCATCATGTCTCTCTCTCTCTCTCTGACATCGTGCTTTCATTGCTCTGTCTCCTCCCCTTCTGCCTGTAATAATAAAACCTTGCTTAAGCTTGCAGCAGTTCTGGCTTTTTTTTTCTAA
Organism: Glis glis; assembly: GCA_004027185.1. Lineage (NCBI taxonomy): Eukaryota > Metazoa > Chordata > Mammalia > Rodentia > Gliridae > Glis > Glis glis. Next base: position 8,708 of record PVJS01032662.1, on the reverse strand, counting down.
ACTAGCCAAGAACAAGAACCCACGGCAACATCCCAAACCATAACAAGGAGTGCAACACCATTCTTGGCAAAGAAAAATATTTTTATCAGTGAAGTATGCAACTAGGTAGCCTGTTTTAGCTGAGATATATTTTGGAAATTTTAACCAAAATAAGAAAGGCAAAATGCCCTGTTTCCACTGTGGTATATGGCAGAGGGACACGCAAGTCACTAACCAGAGAGTTTTAAGCATGTAATAAGAAAGACATGCTGAGCATAGTGGCATATGTTTTTAATACCAGTACTTGGGAGGCCAATACAGGAGGATCTCAGGCTCAAAGCAGCCTCAGCAACTTAGGGAGATCCTGTTTCAAAACAAAAAATAAAAAGGCCTGGGGGTGTAGTTGGAGGTAGAATATCCCTGGTTTTAATCCCCAGTGCAAAAAAAAAAAAACCATAAGAGGGATGTGCCACTTTTCACAACAAAGGCTAGCTATCCCTGAGACCATGAGCAGGAGCAGAGGGCTTCTGAAGGAGATGGAAACTCATGAAAGACCCGTGTACACAGGACAGCAGTAATAAGGTTTCTAGAAAGACATGAAGAGATCTACTTAAAATATAAACTGTGAATGTAAATACTGAGAGATTTTTGCAATCAATTCACTACTAAAGATCCAAAATGTGATGTCTTCACATTCAAGACAGATTTCATAAACCAGATGGTGAAAATCTCATAAGATCCAAACTTGACTAGGACCTATATGTCCTATAGACAAATTTATCTGAGGGTGGCTTTCTCATTTCTAAGGATTCTTTATGTGAGTGTGTTTGAAGATAAGAAAATGGAGAGGAGATGGAATTTTGAGAATTCATTTCAGAAATACACTCTATAGCACTTATGGCTTTCATATACACTTTATTCTTAAGTCTTTAGTAAATTGTATGTGGTTCCATTCAATTATGTAGTTTCACCCATTTTTAATTTACTGTTTAATTTCCTTTACCCAAGTTAATGAACTTCCCCAGGGATTTGTATGTTAATATTCAGATTAAGTTGAAGCCAGATGCCCATTTTAGCCAAGATAATACTCTGAGAATTAGCACTTACAGATATTTTCCCCCTTGAACAAGGCTTATTTCTCCCTGATCCTGAATTTCCAGGCTCTACTTAAACTTTATTATAAAGGAAAATAAAAGTCGTAGAATTGTGGCTGTTCCCCAAGGCTACATCACCTTCACTTCTATTTTGGGGGGCACTGGAGATTGAACCCAGGGGCATTCTACTTATGAGCTACACCCCCAGCAATTTTTATTTTAATTTGAAACAGCATCTCCCTAAGTTGCTGAGGGTTTTGCTAAGTTGCTGAAGCTGGCCTCACACTTGGAATCCTCCTGTCTCAGTCTTCCAAGTACTGGGATTACAGGCATGTGTTATGATGTCTGGCTTACATCTTCACTTCTTCACCCCCTTCACTCAGCACACAACTCTTTTGGGATCTCTCATGAACCAAATATTTCATCTCTTATTACATATTGATCATCTTTTGATCTTAAGGCCCAAAGAAACCCTCATCCATCACAACATCAAAGTTTGCTCTTCTCTCTTGACCCCTGGCATCAACGTTTATGTGAAAAATTGAAGGAGGTTTAACATGTGATTGTTACAGCTGCTAATTCTTCATTCAGAAAGATCTCTGAAATATGCCATGCAATTTTAGAAGTGACTTTGACTGTGATGCCATATATATATATATATATATATATATATATATATATATATAACTTTAACATCCTAGACATTTTATTGAGATAGCACTCAATTACCTATAAAAGCCTCACTTCGTGGTTTTGCCTCACATTCTTCCTCTCAGGTACAATAACACTCCCACCACTAATTAGATCATTAATTCATTTATTCAACAAATACTTGTTTGATGCCTTCTATGTGCTGAGTGACTTTCTGAGGCACTTGGAGTACATCAATGGCAAAGCAGATAAAAATTCCAGTGGCTTCCATTCCAGTGTCATTGAAAAGCAAAAACAAAAGTAAAAACCAAACAAAGAACAGCTCTGAGATCAGCAACTTTATCTGAGAATCGGTGTACAGATGTGAAGATCTCAAATGTCTGCTCTCATATATTAAGGGGTTGGGTTAGCTCCATAAAATACATTATTTAGTTTAGGTGAGTTGCCATAATATAGTAGATCTTGCTCTTGTGCATGCAAGTGCTTATTGGCGCCTATTCCTCCCAGTGGTAGTTTAATTCTACAAAGTGGTTCAACAATCAAGGTCCTTCCATTGTGTGTTTCAATGTCCTCTAGCATCTCACTGTCTCCTCCATTCTACAGATGGGGAAAAAAAGTATAAAAAAAACCAGCCTTCTTTACAGTATTAGCTTGAATCTAACACATTTCTTCTGCTCACACTCTAAATTAGTAATACCTAGTCACATGGCTCCAGCTTAAGGTGAAGAGTAGACCCTGGCGGGGCAGTTGCTCCCAGGTGACAATTCTACAATATGGAAGGGGAGCACTTATTTTGGTGCAGAGTGAGCAGTTTCTACTATAATTGCTAGATGAGCAATCAGTTGACTTCAAGGGAAGGAGATTACCCTTGATAATGTGGGTGTGCATCACCCAATCAGCTGTAGGCCTTGAAACCAAAAACTGAGGTTTCCAAAAGGAAGAATCCTGCCTCAAGGCTGTAACATCAACTCTTACCTGAGTTTCAAAGTTTAGCAGTATATAAGTAGCAAAATAATGTTAGTTTCCCTAGTGTTGCCATTGATATTATTAAACATTAAATTATTCTCTTTCAAGATAATATTTTTCAGAGTAATTAAAAATATTCAGTGACCTGGGCCTGATATTGTGGGTTAAAGTCCAAATTATTGAAATGTGGCTTATATATGGATAAGATGAGAATAGCCTCTTTTTGTCACTACAGTATAAAAGGAAACAGTAAAAATGCAAATAGAATGAAGGTAGTAAATAGAAATGCTGCAAAATATTTCAATTGTGTGATGACTGTCTTATTATTACCTGGAAAAGAAAGGGGAGTTCCTCTAATAAGTCACAGGTGTGTCATTAAAAGTCAGTGAATGTTCAATTGTCTTCAGGAAAAGAATGGGAAGGACTCTTCAAAGTGATCTGCAACTTATGTTATAGATGAAGGAAGATCTATATCTTAAAATGCCCCTTCTATCCAGGCATGGTGGTACATTCCTGTAATCCCAGTACTTGGGAGGCTGAGACAGGAGGATTCCAGGTTAGAGAACAGCCTCAGCAAGCAGTGAGACTCTCATCAATTTAGCAAGACCCTGTTTCAAAATAAAAGAAAATAGGGATGGGGTTATTGCTCAGAGGTAGAATGCTCCTGGGTTCAATCCCCAGTATAAATAAATAAATAAACAAACAATCTTCCTTCTATGGATTTTTTTTTCTGGTACTGGGGATTGAACTCCCAAGCTACACTCTTAGCCCTTTTAAATTTTTTTATTTTGAAATAGGTTCTCTCTAAGTTGCCGAGGGTCTGGCTATCTTGCTGGCCTCAAACCTGTGATCCTCCTGTCCCAGCCTCCCAAGTACTCTGATCACAAGTGTGTGTCACAATGCCTAGCTTCTATGGATTTTTATAAAATCTGTAAAACAGAATTTAAAAGCAATCAGTAGAAAATTTCCATAAACTTCCTTTACCACCTCCAACACCCAGGCCAGCATTTGTGTCTGCATATTCTGCCTTCCTTCCTGCTTGAAGTGAGACATGTGCTCCCTCACCTGTTAGAGAAATTAAGTGTCTCACCACTGTGTGATCTATACTCATCCTCCTCTTTTGTCTCATATCCACAGGGACAACACTGCTGCGGGAGGCCAGGAGCAGAGAGATGCTGACCCAGAGACCAGGTTGGAAGCAGAATTTCTTTGTTTTTGCCAGCAGGGCTCAGAGGACTAGAGTCCAAAGTCTGAGCTCCAAATGGCCTTGGCATAGATTATATAGCGTGGGGACAATAAGGCAGGGTTTGGTTGGCTCGGTAAGCGGAAGCTTGGGTTAGATTTTAGTTCCTTTCCTGGGCTTGATTTCCTGTAACTGTTTCCATGTGGCAGGTGCGCAGTGGAACAACCTTAGGCTCCTGCCTCATCTCCCCCTTTGAGACTTCACCGTAACACCTGTTGTGGGGGTCTCATATTTTTAACACTCACTTGAGAAAAGAAAAGGGGGTCATTCACAGTAGTCATTTTGGATAACCCTAGCAAAGTCCAGATGATGAAGAATATCCTCAGGCTTTGGCCATATGTAGACCAGTCATCTTCCCAGGTGTGACTGGAGCAGGGGTGTGGAGAATGTGACTGCCAGAAACAGGTTAACATTTGCCTCGGAAAGGTCTAAGAGTCATGGAAAGCCATGATTAGACTGATGGACCCGCTGAAAGCAGCCTGTTCCTCCAAGGTAAACGTTCCTGTGTCTCTTGCCAGTGCCTATTCCCAAATACCCCGCTTGTCAAACATTGTCTCAAGGATCTTCTGCACATCCTCAGCGGTTTTATTGCTAACCACTATCCCAAAGACTTTCTGCAATTGTTCTGCGACCTGCCCAGTTAGACTTCAACCCCTAGCCTTCGCTGCACATTTACTGGTTAAACTTTACCTCCCGTACTCTGCATGTATGTAGTAGCATCCATGCCTCAAACTCCCCCCACCTTTAGAATGAACCAAAACTGTGGACTGTGTCCAGCGGGACCTTCACCTAAGAGTGAGGTTCCCCTGGCCTGCCCCTCTCAATGTGCTCTGGGTCTGCATCATTCTTTTCCTCTCAGGTGTGCGGTGGGATAGTAACCAACACAGGCATAGTGTCTTTTGCAGTGTCATGTGGCAGGGGTTGTCAGGGTCCATTGCAGTTTTCCACAGCTGTTTTGGAGCAGCCCTTTTAAGGTGGCCATGATGGACCCAGGCAGCTATGCCAACTACTTTTGCAGCTGTGGGGGTAGCTAAGATAATAGTAAAGAGTCCCTTCCACTGTGCTTTTAGTGAGTTAGGTTTCAGTCCTTTACCCACTTGAGTCCCCTGGCTAGAACAGGTGGACAGGACTAGGAGCAGAGCCTGTACCTAGGTGAGTCTGGTTTTTGAACAAATTTTTCTGCAAACAAAGTTTGATTTTGAAAGTTTTTCCAAAGTATTAGGTAAGTTTGTATTATACAGTATACAGAACCCAAATATTTAGCAACCTAGACCTAAATACAAAGCAAATTTTACATTTTTTTTTTACTATCTATGGATCCAAATAAGCTATCTTAGACTTTAAGAAGCCAAGAGTATTTTAAAGCATTCAGCTATTTCCATTTACCCAATTAAGTCCTTTATCGATTATCCCTGAAGCTGAAACACCAGGTTAACATTTTTAACATCTGAAGCCACTTTTTGAAAAGAGAAACCCTAACAATAATGAACCTTATTCGTGCAGGGCACCATGGAGACCTGGGGACTGGTTTACAAACCATTCCTAACCCTCCATCACAGAAAGCTCTGTAGAGCACTCCCTGACCCCCATCATCTTGCTTTTCTTCCTCCTACTCTTGCAGGCAGGGGCGGAGATGTCATCTCAACACAGCTATGCTTGGCCCCCATTTGTCTGTTGCAAGGACAAGTTAGCCACAGGGAGGCAGCCTGAACCCCCACCAAGGGCACTGGAAACTCTTATGAACTCCCTGGCACCCCTTGTGCTCTCTTCCTTGCATTTTTCCTTTCATACACACACCATGGCCACAGAGCCCCATGAAAAATGTGGGGAGCAGAGCGGGTGCTGGGGTCACCCTCTGAACCTATTCGCAAAGGCGGGCCAAACCAAGGAATGATTTTTGTCGTAAGACCCAGACTATGCAGAGGTGTTGTCCAAGAGTTCATTTGTCTGCTCCTGGGGGAGCAGTGCATTGGAACCACAGCTCGTGGGCACAGAGGCCAACTAGCCGCAACTCCATCCAGCTGTTTTGAGAGATAAGCAACTCAGATTCTGACTAGTTTATTCCTTTTTGAGCTAAATCTTGAATGCTGCCTGTTGGTCTTTTTTCAAAATCAGAGGCTCCTTTTGTTCCCCTTTGTGCTTCATATAGAGGCTTAGTGATCTCAGTGAAATTAGGGATTTAGAGCCTGCAGAACACCACAGTTCCCAGGAATTCTCTTAAGGCTCTCCTGGAGGTTGGCACCAATGTGACTTGAACCATTTTTTCCCCTTTGGTTCCTAAAAATTGCTCTCCTCATTGTAAGTGGCCTGGCTGATGGGAGCCAGTCAAATGCTGAGGAGGTCTAGGCAGCTAAACCAGGTGGCGGTGGCTGGGAGGACGCTGAAGAGGGCACTGGCAGGAGTGGCGTGTTCCAGGCAGACGGGCAAGGGATGATGATGTAGGGGGACAAGACTGATGATCCTGGGGTTCTCTCAGAAGCTGGGAAGCCAATGGCTGAATTATTGGCCCCCAAAGATGGTGTAGCAGGCACAGTTGGGGGTGGCTGCTCAGTCCGCAAGGTTGTAGGCTGGTAGTATTTCTAGCTCCACAGGGTCTCTGGACAAAACTAGTGCCTTTTCTGGCAATTTTCACATTTCCTGTTTTCCCCTGGCTACTAGAACTCTGGAAACCTCAGCCGGGGGGGGGGGTGGATGACCAATTGGAGCCATGAAGCTGAAATAGCCACCCACCTAGCTCTTCCTAGAGTACATTTCCAGATAAAACCAGGGATACAGCTAATGGCACTCTAAAAATGGTCATTTTGCCATAGATTTGGTGTTGATTACTGATTACACACAGGGAACGGTGACATCAAAAACCAGTGACAGCACAAACAGCACCTGACCAGGACTCATGCTTGAACACGGACTTTCAGTCCAGATACATTTGACTCATTTGATTAAAACTCATGGTATCGACCAGCAGGACAAATTAATTAGTTTGTTTTGTTTACTATCCACAAATCCGGTTTCACAAGTTGCCATAAGGGATGAAGCAATAGTTAAAATCCACAAGAGGTTTTATAAGAATGTTTTCCTGAGGGTTGGAGCCCAGCCAATAACAATAACTAGCCTTTAATTAATACTTTTGAGGGTGCCTGGCACTGTGCTGAGAGTTATGTGCATGCTAATCTACTTTATCCTTCCATCCACCCCATAATGTGAGTGCTGTTGTCATCCCAGCTCACAGATGAGGCCGAGAGAGATGTGAGGCTTTTGGCCTCATGGCTGGTAGGTGGCGATGCCCTTCCCTATTACATCTGTGGTTCACAACCTTGGCTGCAGATTAGGATCACTTGATGTGTTTTGCATTTTAGAAGATACTTAGGAAACACAAATATATTTATTTAACTTAGATAGGAGCCATTAATGATTAACATTATAGTTACATAGAAATTAACATATACATTAATTTAACTTTTACTATTAGAGTGAAATTTAAGAGTTTATGGCTTAGAAAGATAACTATAATTGCAAGTCTATGTAGGTGAACAGCATTGAAAAAAATCAAAGAATAACTCTAGACCTTTTATAAGTGTAGAGAACAGTGTTATTGATCAGAAATAGGTTTATTATCAGATGAACAATTGTATCTCTCTTATACAATAATAAGAAATTTAGTCAAAACAAACATATATAAACCAGGTTTTAAATGACAAGAATTTTTGAATAGTACTAAACATCAGATACAATGCATATTGCATACAAAGATCACTTATTGGTTATCTTGCATGTATTTAAAGCCCATATATCTAACTTTATGAGTTTTATGAAACATTTAGATAAATCTCAGATACAGAGCATATTAGCACTGGGATGTATACACACCTATAGTCACAGATCTATCAGGTCAAAAATATACTGTAGCAACCCAAAAAGTTGTTCATTCAGCCTAGGTTACAAGTAATCATTTAATAGGCTTTAAAACACAGACACTTACGCCCTGATTTTGCTAAGGTAAGGTTTAAGAATGACAGTAAACATAAGAGTTTATATTGATTAAATAATCTTTTTAAAGCTATTTCTTAGTAAATGTTAAGAGCAGAAAACCATATTGCTTTAAATATAAAGAACATAGGAAATTATCCTAATACAATGAAAAATATTTTTTTGCTCTCTAGGCTAAATTTTGTAAAATTTTACCAAGAGCAGATTAATATCTTGAGAAAACCCAATTGTTTCAAACACAGAATCAGTGCATTAAATGTGACTTTTAGAAAACCCTTTAAATAATTCCTTTTAATTTTTTTTTTTTTTTTGTGGTACCGGGGATTGAACACAGGGGTGTTTTACCTCCGCGCTACGTCCCTGGCCCTATTTTTTTCTACTTTATTTTGAAACTGGGTCTCACGAAGTTGTGGAGGGCCTCACTAGGTAGAGAGGGAGAGAGAGACAGGGAGAGAGAGAGAGAGAGAAAGAGACAGGAGGAGAGAGAGAGAGAGTGCGCGCTGAGGCTGGCTGCGAACCCGGATCCTCCAGTCTCCGCCTCCCAAAGTACTGGGATTGCAAGCGTGCGCCACCACGCCTGGCATAATTCCTTTTAATTTTAAACAACTTTATTACACGTATAAAATTTATTTTATAAGTCTTATCTTTTACAAATCATTTGCAACTTCCTCAAACCCTCTGTGACTTGCTTAACCTTTTGATTTTTGTTCCTACCTTTTTTTTTTTTTTTTTTGCAGTACTGGGGATAGAACCCAGGGGCATTCTATCTCCACGCTACACCCCTGGCC
>PVJS01032661.1:17500-22632 GCA_004027185.1 Glis glis | reverse complement strand
TGACAAGAGGGTCTGGGGCTTGATGTTTTTTCCCCCCAAACCTTGACAAAGATAGGGAAATGTTTCTGGAGTTTCCTTGTCTTTGCATGTCCTGCCAAACTCGCCTTAAATATGTGAGGAAAAGTGTCTCAAGGTGCATATGTGTGTAGAGGTGGCTAGGGCTGGAGCAAAGGGTGGTGTTGAGGGCGGTGAATTCATTCCCTTTCAACATCTCCTGAATTCCAGTCTGCAAACCGTGATTAGCCCCCGCATCCTGGGTGACATGAGATAAACTCCATTTACTTTTAGGGCAAATTAAAATCTTCCCCAGGCATACTCTTTGTTGGATTTTCAACTCCTGGCCTGCCTATTCACTTGTATGTGAAAGAGAGTTGAGGGTTAGCAAACTGTGTCCCAGACAAGCTTGTGTGCTAAGAGCTGCTGTAGGTCACATTCCTAAATAGAAAGTTCCTAAATAGAAAGGTGCCCTTTTCAGAGGCATGGGGTGCTAAGTTCAGCAGGGTCCTTTTAGGGTACCATTTCCCAACTGGTTTGGATAAAGTTTAGCCCAGAGGTTTAGTCTGGCCCCCACGGTGTTTCAAGTTTTGTTTAACAAAATCAGTCATCAAGGTTTAGAAATCAAGGAACCTTATGGAATATTCAGATTCCTGGCTTCTCTGGAAAACTGGGTCATGTGGCCTAACTGGGCCCATCCCTCTCAGCATCACTGCTGCCCCCTCTGGACAACCCTTGCCACTATCTATGTGAATACATCTTGCTCCATCCACTATCTTCTAGCATTTGAGCTTAAGAACCTCACCAGAGAGCTCTGGAGACATCTGGGTAGGCTCTCTCCCCTTAAACAGTGGTGGGCACTTACAACACCAGTTGTACCCAGTGTGCTATAGACCAAGGCAAATCCATGAGTAGAGACCTTTCTCAGAGAAAAGTGAGGAGGTGATACTCTAATCTCCCAGCAGGGAGCCACTGGAATCCTTAAAGTTGCAGTTTCAACTTTCCATACAATTCTGGAATCTTTAGGTGCCAACAATTATAACCTGGAGTTAAGATCCTAACAAGAAAACATTGGCTGCTATACTCTTTCTGAGGACTGTACTTAGAAAATTTTCTATAGACCTTCTAAAGAAATGGTCCTTGCCCTCATGGTGATTACAATCTAGAGACAGAGATAAGAAACCAGTGAAACATTGTCTTTTGGAGTTCCTTGATGACTATGTTCAGGATTAATCTATTCATAATAATATAATCACAGCACCCAGACAACATGCCTTCTCTTTCTGAGCCAAGGTATGTGTGGGGGGCATGGACTCCAGAAGCACAACTCTATAACTTTATCAGAATTGACCCGAGAAGCAATCAAATCACATCAATACCTTAGTTTCCTGAAGCAATTTGGCTACTCCAATGGGCTGCAGAGCTTTTAGTACCAATTAACTAGGGGCCTTAAACCTAAGCCTTTCTACTTTGAACTTGAGTGTAAAAGAAAGAGAAGAGGAGCAGGGTGAGAGCATGAGGGGCAAGAGGAGGGAGAGAAAAAAGAAGGCAAAGCCAGATGAAAGGTGGCTTCATCTCTACTGCTTAACAAATAGAGGGGGACACTTCTATGTGGGTGCCTTTCTCCCAAAAGCCATGGGCTTTGTTCTTCCAAAGAGACACTGCTGGGCTCTTAGCTTATCTCTCTTTGGTTGTCCAAGTCTACAAAGACACATTAGAAACCATACCTCCTCTCTTTCTTTCTCTCTGGTGGTGGGGATCAACCCAGGGCCTTTCACACAGTAACACTGCTCTACCACTAAGCTATACCTCCAGTCCCCTCCCCATACTTCATCTCTTAAAGGATCCAAGGACTATAGCAATTCTGAATGCTACTCAGAACATTCAGACAACCATCTTGCTAAGCATCTCTGAGCTGGGTTCTGATCCTGGTGGCAATGAAAGAAATGGGCTGAGGCTTGGGAAGGGGGCAGCCATTACATTACACAAACATTACTCCTTGCTCCCAGCCAACTCTTTGCACCTCATAAGAATTCACTGCAACTGCTTTCCCTTTAGAAGTCTTTATTCTTGAGTAAAAAGCACAACATATTTTTCCTTTATAAAACATATAAGTAAACATTTTTAGAAAACACAGCATAGTTGTACAACAGGAAATACATTTTGTAAGTATCATCTTACCAAGGATATAAGAAAGGAATGACTGACATATTGAAGTACAGTTTGCTGCTGGCAAAGAGGGCACCATTCTGAAGAAACGAGGAAAAAGAGCAAGCAAGCACCGGGGCCAATACCATTCCCCCTTCCATTTTTCTGAGTGTAACACAATGATTCTCACCCCAACCGCTACACTGTTTTTTTTTTTTTTTGCAGTGCTGGGGATGGAACCCAGGGCCTCACCACTGAGCTACATCCCCAGCCATACACACTTTATATGAAATATTAGGACATAAAAATATTTTAAATGTGCTTTCCTGTTGTATAAAGTTTTACCTGAACTTTCTATTTAAGTGTGTGTGTGGGGGATGTGAGTGTAAAACACCTGCTCATTGAGGGTGTGTTGGACTTTAGAGCAATTCAATAAATAAACTCACTCCATTTCACCTATTTGGTGAGTGCAAGGATCCCAAATCTCCCCCCCCACCACCTATATGAGAGATAAGACTGAAAAGGGCAGCCACTCCTGCAGCAACTGGCCCAGGAAGCATTTGGATTTAGACTGGGTTTAGCTGGCATGTGAAAAAGCAAGATATTAGCATTCCTGTTAGGCTGTAGAAACTCTTTTGGGGGCACCTCTGCTAAAGCCCCAGGGTCACTTATACCTCAGCCATTCTCAGTTAAAGTAGCAATTTCCCTCTCCTTGTCCCCAGGTACTTGGAGAAGGGCTCAGTGGTATATCATAATATGAAGACTGGATTTTCTCTGATGCTTGGTATATTAAATATTTTTGTAATCCCCCCTCCCGGTCCACATCCACACGGATATGAGATGCAGTCCCAAAGGGAAAAGCAAGAGATATGGGAGAAGCAGTCAGGGCCAGAGTGGAGGTCCTCAGGAAGCTGGGATTCTGCAACTGGCCCTCATTCGCTCCTGGGTTTCCTTAGGACTTCACAGCACAATTGGCGAAGAGTTTGCTGAGGTTCACTTCGGAGTAGCCACTCCAGGACAAGAACTGCTCTGCTGTGTTCTTGAGTTTTCGGTAGTCCTGAAGAACTTTGGGGGTAAGAAACTGCTTCTTCAATTTTTCTAAAGTAAAATAAAAAAAAGGGATTAGACATGTCAGAGGTAGCTTCTTTTTTTGGGGGGGGGACTGGGGACTGAATCCAGGGGCATTCTATCTCTGAGATACACCCCCAGCCCTTTTTATTTTTTATTTTGAAACAGGGTCTCGCTAAGTTGCTGAGGCTGGTCTTGAACCCGAGACCCTCCTGTCTCCATCTCTCAAGTACTGGGATTGCAGGTGTGCACCACCATGCCTGGCTTCAGAGGTAGCTTCTTTTAAGACCATTCAGTAGTCCTGAGGCACTAGAGAAGGGGGTACAGATTCTGTTTGCAGCTCCATGTCTCTGAGGTTCTCATGGTCCTATCTCTGTTCTATGCCTGGAGCCAGTCCAATGCTGTGGGTGCCCAAGATTCCTCTGTGAAAGCCTGTCTTCCTTCTCTCTGCTGGCCCAACCTTCTCAGCACATAGCTGACTTGGTGCATGGGGCCGGGCCACCCTCTATTGATATGAACTGCAGGTGCACGCCCATGTGCAGCAGACGAGGTGAGCTCCACTTGTAGATACCACTTTTACACGCGTGCAACTGCATGTGAAATCTGGATGTGGCCAGAAATACCTAGTCTCAAAGTGCGACCCAGCTCACGCACCACGGATCAGCTGGGCCTAGTCAGTTTCTTCTAGTCCCCTCTGTCTGTAACCCTCTGCTAAGGGAGCTACCCGGACAGCACCTGTCCATTGCCAAAATTTCTTCTTTATCTACATTGTGTGAACTCACCACACACAGTGCCCGGGCGGTCTCTGGGTCCTGCTCCTTCCACCCACTCATCCCTGACCTTCCTGAGGATGCTACCAGCTAGAGGAAACCTCCTTCCTTCCCCTCCCCAGAGTCTGCTACTTCTGCATTCTGTTCTTTTAAAGGAGCAGCAGGGCTGCTATACTCAGGTCTGATCTTTTGGGGGAGTCAACCCTGCCCAGAATGGTTAAGATGGCACAGTCTTTGTTAGAAGCTGCTCAGAAACCCCATGAGGTGTTCTGAGAGGCTGACTTTTTAAAATTCCCATTTTATGGCCTAGGAAACTGAGAGGTTAAGTCACTTGCCCAAGGCATCAGGGATATATATGTGAAAACCCCGGTAGCCAGAATCCCCAGTACAGCCTTGGACGAGAGGCTCACTCTTGTCCCCTCCATGCCACTGCTCCTAGATATAGAGAGGCAGGCTCCAGAAATGAGCTGTTCCCGAGGTGAGGGCCCCGGATGCTGCCTGTGCCAAGGTGCCTCAGGGGAGAGAGGCTGCCCAGCACCTTGGAACAGGAAAGGATCAGGAAGGAAACACAGAAGGGAGATGATGTCAATCACAGAAAGCAAAACTGCACCGAAACAACAGAGCAACACTGAAGCCCACAAAACCCCGGAACACGAAAACTCCGTCTCGAGATTTTGGTTTCTTAGCTACACATTCACATTTGTTCTCCACAACCTTTTCTAAATTACTCCAGTGCCTTTCCAAAAACAACAACAAAAAGTTTTGTAGAGGATTTAAATGCCCAAAGGGGGTGGAAAAAGAGGCGAGGGGAGAGGGAGAGGGGTGCATCGTTAAGGGACTATAGAAAGACAATTTGAAAGTTCTAATTATGGGAGTTTGAGAATACACAACAAAGGCCCCAAGGCTGCCTCCCGGCAGGCCCGAGCTGCAGGCTGGCAACCCCGTGCATGTGAATGACACAAATGCATCTGATGACTGGGGAGAGCACATTTAAAGAGCTGCGGTAATAAGGAGCAGGGGAGGAAGAGAGAGGACACGGCTCCTGATGTGTTTACCTCCTCTGCTGATGGGATATTGACTTTTCCCACCAGGTTGGTTAGAAAGGGGACTATTTATGCTGCCACACAGCAGAGTTAGAATGACAACCAGCGT
>PVJS01032661.1:0-12500 GCA_004027185.1 Glis glis | reverse complement strand
GGCCAGGGTGTGTGCATGGGCCTGGACACTCTCGGGAAGGGAAGGCAGCCCAGGGAGGAAAGGAAAATGCATATGTATTAAATTCAGTAGGTATAGATTAGGGGGTGGCGCTGGCCTCAGAATCAGAAATTCTGGACTCATTTCTGGGCTCTTATTTCTGAATGTCAAGCCTCTGCTTATTTTTCTTCATCTTAATGAATGCATAAGTTGAAGGATTAGAGTACCCTGGCAGTTTCTGAGACCACGTTAATGCTCAACAAATGTTAGTCAATGACAATGATGATAATAGATAGGCAGTAAAAGCTATGGTCCACTGTAAATGGTCATTTATCACAGGTGGGAAAAGAAAAAGCCCTCAGAGTATAGCAAAATACGCAAAAGGGGCGCCTGAGGGAACGGCTTTTATATTTCCTGGGCCAAAGTCTAGGCCAAAGGCTGTACCACCCACCAAGCTCTTGTCCCCACGGGGTTAAAGGAAAAAGCACATTGGCCTTGCCTTGGTTGCTCTTTAATCCTCTAGATATCTTCCCTTCTCACTAGCCTCCTGTTCTCACAGCCCATGCAACTGTTTTGGGAGCAGTTCTGACCAATGCAAACAGTTGGAACTATGGCTGGGCCTGAGTTGGATGTGACAGTAACACCTGTGGTATGAATAGGTCTTGAGGAGGGCCTTATTGATCTGTCGTGGGCCACTGAATACAGGACAGAAAAGAGGCTGTGCCTTCCTAGATCCTGACATTAAGGCAAGTCTCCTAAAATACTCTTTCATACTATGGAGAGGAATGCAGCTATAACTATTTCAGGGGTGCTCGGCCTTTCTTGGGTTCCATATTGGTTCATTCTCTACTTGTGGAGCATACATACCAAGATGGTGAGAAAAAAAATTTGTGGAGAAAAAATTAACATTTTTTTGTGGTACTGGGGATTGAACCCAAGGGCATTCTACCTCCAAGCTACACCTCCAGCCCTATTTTTTATTCTTTATTTTGAAACAGGGTCTCACTAAGTTGCGGAGGGCCTCACTAAGTAGCTGAGGCTGGCCGCAAACCCGGATCTGCCGGTCTCGGCCTCCCAAGTACTGGGATTACAAGCGTGCACTACCATGCCCGGCTAAAAATTAACATTTTTGATTAATCCAAACCAAACAGGTATTCTGGCAAAATAATAATGCAATAAAGAATTATATATTTAGTGTAAACTGATCAATAAAATATTTGTGGATTGCCTGCAACATGCAAGGCACTATACAAGACACTAAGAGAAAGAGAAGTATGAGGTAGGCACTACACTTTACTGCTATATAACAAACTGCCCAAGATTTGGTGGCTAAAAACAACACACATTTACTTCTCAGTTTCTCTGATACAAGAGTCTGAGCATAGCTGGGTACCTCTGGCTCAAGGTTTCTTATGAGGCTACAAATAAGATGTCAGTCAGACTGCTGTCTCATCTGAGTGCTCGACTGTGGAAGGATCAGCTTCCAGGTTGTCTCCTGTGGACTCCTCTTCAAGTTATTACACCAAGGTCTCAGTTCTTCACCATGTGGTCTTCTCCACAGGGTCACACAATATGGCAGCTAGATTTCCTCAGAGTGAGCGAGCAAGACCGCACACTCATTTGAGAGTGCTCAAGGCAGAAGTCACAATCTTTTGTAACCCAATCTTGGAAGTGACGCTGCATTCCTTTTGTTGCATACTATTTGTTAGAAGAGAGTTGCTGGGACCAGCCCATACTCAAAGAAGGAAACAACTGCACAAGTGAATGCCATGGGGCAGGGACTGTTAGGTGCCATCTTAGAAAATGCCTACCGGGAAGGGCGATGTTTTGGGAAAAAGCTCACTAACTTGAGTAGAATGCCAAAAAGACAGAGAAGTCTAAGGCCTTAAGAAATCCAAGAGAAAGCAGGGAGAGAATGTCAAAGGCAGATTTCTTAATGACTGCTTATCATCAAACCCATTATCCAAGGAAAAATCTATGAAGACAAATTCTGTACCAGATACATTTTTCGGCTGCACCGGATTTAATGTTTATGTAAAATGGCTGTGGTTGGGATCTGACTCATCGGATACAATCTAAATAGTAAAGCAGGGGCTGGGATGTAGCTCAGTTGTAGAGTACGTGCTTAGCATGTGCAAAGCCTTGGTTCCATACCCAGCACCTAAACAAATAAGTATTAAAGAAATCCAACTGCTTAGGGAATCAACCATGAAGTCTGAAATCCAAATGTTTGCAGGGTATCAGGGTTAGCACCCTTTACCATCTTGAATTCTAGGAAGTGGTACACTGTGCTCTCTCTGGAATGAATTCCTCCATTGAGCCAATGTGATTTTTTTTCTCTTGAAAACCCTAAGCTGGGCGTGGTGGGAGTACACTTGTAATCCCAGTACTTGGGAGGCTGAGACAGGAGGATCACAGGTTCGCGGCCAGCCTCAGCAACTTGTGAGGCCCTCCGCAACTTAGTGAGACCCTGTTTCAAAATAAAAGAATAAAATCGGGCTGGGGGTAGAGCTCGGAGGTAGAATGCCTCTGGGTTCAATCCCCAGCACCACACACACACACACACACACACACACACACACACAGAAAACCCTAAGACTGTGGTATATTACATTCCAGGATATATCAGTGACACTCTTTGAATAAAATTTTCCATCAGGTTCATCAGAATTGACTACACACACACACACACACACACACACACACACACGTTCATTCTAGTCAATAGATATACATCTGGTACTGGGGGTTGAATCCAGGGGCATTCTACCTCTAAGCTACATTCCTAGCCCTTTTTATTTTTTAAAAAGGGTCTAAGTTGCTGAGGCTGGCCTTGAACCTGTGATCCTCCTGCCTCAGCCTCCCAAGTATGGGGATTCTGGGCATGCACCACCATACCTGGCTTGACTATATATCTTGAAATATTAACTGGTAGATTACCAAGACAGCTGCTGTCCCTCTTTTTCAACTCTTTTCCCTGACCAAAGACTCAAAGATTATTCAGGGCAAGTAGTGGGTGACAGCGCTCTATCATATTTTAGCTATTTTAACACTGGCATCCATTTTCCACCATGACTGACATCAAGGCTCTGAAAAAACTGATTCATAAGGAAGGAATACTTTCTTAGAAAAGCAGCTGGAGGCTTTTGTGAGACTAGGTGGCCTGAGTGAAGCCATTAATAAATAAAAGCCTAACTGAATTGAAGTTCTCTCTAGGATTTAGCAAAAAATTGGGAAGATTGAAATAAAAACTACTGAAGAAATGACTTTCTCCAGACAGACACGATCCCTTTAGGGTTCCTCTTTACAAGGGTGGCCAAGCATTGATCACTCTGAGGGACTCTCAAATGAGGAGTTACTTGCTAGAAGCAATAAACAGATACTTGATATTTTGTTTCACATTGGTCATTACTGTAGAATAAGGATTAGTAAACTATGGCCAGAAGGTCAAATCTAGTCTGCTGTCTTTTTTGTCAATAAAATGTTACAGGAAGAGCCAGGCACGGTGGCACACGCTTGTAATCCTAGTACTTGGGAAGCTGAAACTGGAGGATCCGGGTTCGTGGCCAGCCTCAGCTACTTAGTGAGGCCCTCCGCAACTTAGTGAGATCTGTTTCAAAATAAAGAATAAAAAAAAAGGGCTGGGGGTGTAGCTTGGAGGTAGAATGTTCCTGGGTTCAATCCCCAGTACCACAAAAAAATGTTACAGGTACACAACCATACCCATTTGTGTCTGTATTATCTATAGCTACAATGGTAAGTTGAACAGCTGCAAAGAAGATCGCCTGATCCTCAAAGCTGGAAATTTTGCTATCTGACCTTTTACAGAAAAAGTTTTTCAACTCCTGATACAGAGGGTTCAAAAGATATACATCCTAGCTGGGTGTGGTGGTATGTGTATATAGTCCCAGCTACTTGGGAGGTTGAGATAGGAGGATGTAATGGTTTGGGTTTAGAACATCCCCCCAAAAGTTCACGTGTTGAAACCATGGTTCCCAATGAAAGAAGGTTCAGAGATGGAGGTGGGTCACTGGGATGTGGACTTGAGGACTATATATGTTCTGAGTCCCCTCCTCTCTCTGTAGCTTTTCTCTACCATGCACCCTACTGCCATAGTTCTTGCCTTGGAGCCAGCCAACCTTAGACTGAACTTCAAAAACTGTGTACCAAATAAAACTTTCCTCCTTTAAGTTGTTCTTGTCAGGTATTTTGGTCACGATGATGAAAAACATGAGTAAAACAGAGGATAACTTGGGCCCATAAGTTTAAGACTAGCCTGGTCAACATGGTGAGACCCCACCCCAAAACAAAAGAAAACAAAGCATCAAAATTAAAAGATACACATCCTATTATTTTATCCTATTTTATACTATAAGCTAAACAACAGAAGAATCACTATAAACCATACTCACAAGGAAGCCTGACCAGAGAGGCTTTCTGCAAGGCCACATTTCTAGTTCATGCTCTTTTCTATAAATTCCCTTTGTAATGGACACAAAGAGAAACCCTCATTCTCCTTTTCCCCACCCTGCATGATTTATCTTTAAAAATGCCAAAGGTCTCCTAAGCATAGTCATACAAGATTTTCCATCTTTGGTCAGGCAACTTAAAGTCTTCACTTAGTGCTGATGCAGATGTTAGAATAAACATACTCATCTTTGGGTGATAAATATTGATGCTAGGTCATGTAAGACAAAGCGTTCCACTTTCTATGTGTTTAAATTTGCTCCAATAAAAATCTGAATCCAGAGCTAGGCATGAAAGCACACACAGCTATAATCCCAGTACTTGGAAGGCTGAAACAGGAGGGTCACAGGTTTGAGGCCAATCTTGGCAATTTAGTGAGGCACTATATCAAAATTTGAAAAAGGGCTGGGGGGTGTACTGCAGAGGCAGAATGTCCCTGGGTTCAATCCCCAGTATCGTACACACAAAAAACTCTGAACCCTTATACTGGGTTGTTTTTTTTGGGGGGGGCTCTTCTTAGATGAAAGTTAAATGATAATGGAGAAGATGGAAAGTGCATATTAAGAAATGTCTCACTGCACATTCCAGATTCTTTTCAAAGAAATGCATAACCATTGTGGTAAAACTTAAGAAAAACCTCCACCTGCTAGTTAGAAAAATAGAGGGCTCCTATCAAGGCATTCTTTTGACAGAATCTCTTGGTACCCAGAGAAACTCACTGTCTCCATTTCTGTGTTTAATATGTACATTTTCAGCTGCCAAGAAAGAATCCTCACACTGTTCTGCATTTTCAGTATCATAATCCTCAATGTGTGTGTGTGTATAAATATAAATGCACACATATTACTTTGTGGTGCTGGACCTGGATTTCAGGGCTCTGTGCATGCTAGGAAAGTACTCTACCACTGATCTCCATCCCCAGCCCAATGTATACTTTTAAATGCTTAGTCCAAAGCTAATTACAAAATGGGTCTTATTGATTTGCAAATTGTTGCTATCCATTTAAACTATACCACATTTACGACTCAATGATTAAAAAGGAAAGCCACTCAGAATAAAAAGGAAAGCTGTGTGACACGGTACAGTTCTTGATTAAGCCACTATGAATTCTCTGAAGCCTATGACCTTGTTAAGCAGCCTCTAGGCCCTCATTTTGGCAGATGGAAGCAGGGAGCTTGGGGGAGGCAGGTAGTAGAGGACAGAAGGCCTGAACCACAATTCCACAAAAGAGGCAAATGGTGCAAGAAAGGCATAACTATTATGCACATATCCCACCGCACACAGTAGCCTCCTTCCTGCATCCACACAATGGACTCATCTAGATGACACTAGTGAATGGGGTCGTTATGAATATTAACTACTTCATTATCAGAGCTTTTTCCTGCATGCTTTAGTCAAAGTTAAAAAGCTCTTCAATAAAAAAGAAAAACTCTTTTAGAGATACATAGTTAAATATTTATGAGTGAAAACTCTGTTTTCTATAATTGAGTTTGGAGGCCAGAAAAACACATAGACTATTTGAGTTGTCCTAGAGTTAACTTTTATAGTATAAAGTCTCAATAAAACACTGTGAGGATTGTAAAGAAAAAAAACTACAAATGAAAGGAAAATATGGATTTAAAATATGCTTACAATAAGTCCAGAAAACCAATATGATACCTGGGAAAGAACTCTGGACTAACATATGGCTAATAATTTGTAAACTATCCCCCCTTTCTTTGCGGGGAGGGGGATGGGGTATTGGGGATTGAACCCAGGGGCATTCTACCTGAACTATACCCCCAGCCCTTTTTATTTTGAAACAGGTTCTTGCTAAGTTGCTGAGGCTGGCCTTGAACCTGGGATCCTCCTGTTTCAGCCTCCCAATTACTGGGATTACTGGCCTAAGCCACCATACCCAGTCTGCAAACTCTTAATAAATACTTAATGAGCTGGGTGTGGTGGTGCACATCTGTCATCCCAGTACTTGGGAGGCTGAGACAGGAGGATCACAGGTCTGAGGCCAGCCTCAGCAATAGAACGCGGCCCTGGGTTTATTTCCTAGCATCACACACATAAAAAACACTGATTGATGGACATTAATCTATCTTCGTGTCTACCACCAAATGACCATATCCTTCACTGGCAAAAAAACCTGTGTTTGGCTTCTCTACTTGTTTATTCAACAAATATTTACTGAGTGCTGACTGGGCTTCATGTACAGTTTGGGATATTTTTTGGGGGGAGATTTAAACAAGTAAGTCAGCACGCCTGCTATATTTTAGGAGCACAGTTTACCATTTCAACTAGAAGAAAAAAAAACATATTGATAAGTAAATTGCACTATAATTTGATGTACTCACAGAAGCATGAATTATTAATTCATTTCACAAATATTTACTGAGCGCCTACTATGTGCCAGATACTGTTGTAAGCCCTGGGGATACAGGAATGGACAAAACTACCTGCCTTCAGGAGACTTAGGGTCCGAAGTTCCTATAGATATAATTAACATAAGAGAAAAATTCCTTCGAGACAATATAAAGGAACATACACCCTTTGGAAGAAAGGCAGTCCAGAAGTCGGAGTTGCTTTTATTACTACTGCCAATACAGCAAATAGATCACAACGCAATTATTTTGAGTACAGATTATAGGCTATTTATGTAATTTTTAAAGTCTAAATAAATCCTGAGGAAATGAAGCAGGCTTGAAGTGTAGTGTTACTGCAACCCTCAAAATAGCCTATCTATTGGCCCTGAATTTTAAAATATGGCTCTCTCCAAAATACATCAAATGCAACATATACAGCTGCCATCTGTCCTATAGACATAGTAGGCGTCCCTTTCATTCACAAGCAAAGCCAGTGAAGGGGGGAGGGACTTGAGATGGAGAGAGGATAAATTCCACTTGTGCTATTAAAAAAAGGAGAACAGTGAACCCAGTGGTTGAAAAGTGAAGATAAAAAGAAGAAAACAGTAATCTTGCTATAGAAACCAGAGAATTATGTTCTTGCTCTCCCCCTACTTTTTTTTTTTTTTGCTTTCACACTGTACAAACTCTAGCACCCTGAACAACTCACTCTCCTGCTATTTCCTGCACTTTAAAGAAACTTTTCAACATTTCTGCTTGACACATTTTTTCAACAGGGAGGTGAAGACAATAAGTAAACAGGTAGTGAAGGGCTATTTAGAGAGCTGGTCAGTCACAGTAATAATAAAGGGAAAAATCCCCCACCCGAACAGAACATCCATCCTATGTGCGGCAGCCACAGACGGCACATGACCTCTGACAAACAGTTTTCAGAGTAATTTTAATGCTACTCTGGATTTAACTTGACTAACTGGTAGCAATTGAGCACATCTTTTTTTCTTTCTTTTTTTTTGTGGCAGCAGTTATCTAAAATGCTACAATAACAGCATCAAAAGTAGAATGGTGGAAGATTGGTTTTCCATTGTGCTGCTGAACTGGCATAATGCCCACTTTAAAAGCAATTCGCTGCTCATCACTGAAATCTGGCAGACACGACACTAAATGCCTTGAGGGAAAAAAAGGGGACTTGAGAAGGGGGAACCCACTCCAACCACCATGCAAAGGGGGAAAGAAAGAGCGCCACAGATGAGGAATCTGGGTGAGAAGAGAAAATTGCCAAATAAAAAGTTTAGCATTGCATGCAGACTCCCAACAGGCTGTACTTAATTTGCAAGAAGAAGATTTTGTCTACAGGTCTGCATTAGTAACAGCAGAACAAAACAAAAAGCAAAATATATATTTATGTCTGTCTATTGTTCTGATGAAGCAAAAACCTAGTGAGTTCCGTCAATCATTTGTCAAATATGTCTTCCCCGTTTTATTTACCACCAAATATAATGAGTAAATATGTGATAATAAAACTCTTCTTTTTACATGGACATATACAATTTTTCCTCCTGCTAAATACAGGTAATGATTTAGGAAGCTTTCAAAATGTCTTTTTACTGTCAATAAAACTAATTCTATTCCCATTTTCATGCGAAAAAAAAGGCTTTACAAATGAAAATTCAAATTAAAATTCTGATTATAGTGTAGTGTGACAACACCTGTATTTATAATTTTACTGTCAGCTAGCTTGTAGTGTTTAACAATAGCTCGAAGTAGAAAAGTAATTGGAATTTGTCTGTAACATGCCAGATGACGGCATTGGGAGCTTTGCTACGCTACAGAAAATTTGGTTTGATGGCAAAATAACCTCACAGAGATTTCTACAAATCAAAGGTTACCGGGGTTGGAGGGGGAAGGTCTCTCAGGTATGGGACCCTCTTCCTGGATTTGAGGAACCTATGAGTTTGCATCTGATGAGTAAAAACTGCTCTGATCCTGACTCATGCTTCCATCATCTACCCTGCAGCCTCTCAAAGAACACAGATGCAATTTACTTTCTAGAGTTATTCCAGAATAACAAAGACCAGGTAAATAAACAACAACATCCTGTTGTTTCTAAAACAAACTAATGATGTAATTTAGCTATAAACTTGGCAGATGTGGGTAGGATGGGGGTGCATCAAGGGAAGGGCGGCATCCTTTGGGACTGAAGAGCACCGAGGTGGGGCAGGGCAAGACCTTGTTGACAACAAGGAACAGGACGCTTACCTTTTTACCAAAGGTTGCACAGTCAGGAGCACTAGAGATGTTTATTGTATTCATTTGTTTTCAATAACCACTGCTAAATAATATAGGTACCCACACAGATGCCTAGATTTGCTATTTATCAAAAGATTAAGAGAAAACTTACACATCCCACTTATACTTTTACTGAAGCAATATGGAGAAAAAATTATTTAAAGCAGTGTTCTGCTGTCAACTTGAATCTTTCAAAACTTATAAACACATGCTAATCTCCACACACAACTTGCCTTACTCTAGTCTACAAGTGAAAAGCCCATCTTTTTCATTATCCTAAAGATGAAAAAAAGAAGCCACATACAAAAGAAAAACAGAATGACAGTGATGTTTTAGTTTACACTAGATATGGCAACACACACAAACTGTCAAAACTATGGAATGAAAAAAGCTGTTATCAAGCAACTGTCAAGAGAGTCCTCTGAGATTTGGAAATCTTGTGTTTATTGTAACTACTGCACATTACACAAAGAAAGAAACATCCCTCTCCTTGCTCTTGCTGTTAAATATCATGCAAGAGAACACAGACTTCTTCCTTAGTATTTAGATTAATTTTTCTTCCCCGTGTGTAATTCTGTACTTGACAGAGCTGCTCCCCTCCTCCTAGGTTTCTTACAGTATGGTCAGAGTTCAGAGAGAAACTCGAGGCTACATCAAACATTATTTCATTCTGAAAACCATCTCCGCCTCATTTCATGTTGTTAACTGGTTGTCTATCCTGTAAGAGTGGAATCTGTTAACATCAAAATGCATAGTCTTCACCTGAATGATTTTCCTGACTTAGTTCTACAAAGAGGAGCATAGAGTTGAAAAGGCATAGACACTTACCATAAAATAGATTTTAATTCGTGACTCTTTCTCTCTTTTCATCTCCCTATTAATGGATACAACAGAGAAGCCCAAGTCCCTAAAGGGAAATTACCATCCTATAATGGGAAGAAATGCAAAAATACAGGGTCCAAATCTTTTCCATAGTGCAAGACATTAGTGATGTGTAGGTCATTTCCCCACTCCAAACACAAGGGGCAAAATGTCCCTTGTACTCTCTCCTGAGACTGTATATTTTATTATACGTGCCAAAGTGGCCTTTTTACCCAAACATGGAAGCAGCACTACTCAGTCTGACACTTAATTCTTGCTCTGAGGCCCACAGGGCCCTGCTTGGCCAATTGCAGGGCAGCATCTCACCAGTAATGGCAGCAGCTGCCCCTTGATTAATGTAAGTGAAGGCACTCTTCAGGTGTTTTGATTTTTATTTTTCATGTTTCCGTTGGATGCAGAATATGTGCCTTCTGACATTTCTCAGGATGGGGAAAAAGTGGATGGCAGAACCCTTATTATAAGCATAAATGGCTGGATTCTGATGAACCATGGGTCAAATCAAATCACAAAATACATTTTGGTAGAAAAAAATCTGTTAGCAACACAGTCATAATTCTGAACCACAGAAATTCCACCGAATTTACTTCTGTACATTTTGCTGACCGTCTTCCCTGTTTGGAGATCTAATAACTTCAGCACATTACTGACAGATGTACCGGCCATCTCAGTGATGTAGAAGAAAAGTAGTCAACATGTATTCAGTGCATCTTGGCTCTAAAGAGGTTATAATAGTTACCCAAGGCACAGAACATACTTATTTTAGGTTTTAGTGACCTGGTAGGACTCAGTAGGCAACGTAATAGGTCAGTCAGATTTTACCCTGAGGTAAAAACAGTTTAATAGCAATGTCAGTTTTATAAAAATGAAGTTGACTGCCTAGTAAAGAAAATCTAAATTCTTCTTAGATACTCATGTAATCTTTTGAGATTTTTAATTATTAATAAAGGTTAAAAGAGGAACACTGAGCTGTTTTATCACTTGCATTTCTTAATCCTATTTTAGAGTAAGTGGCCAATTTACATCCTTTTTATGAAATGAAAATCAGGTTTTATACAATGATCTTGATACCAACTAGTTCTCTGCTAATGAAATTTTATTTGAAGAAAACAGTTAACAAATTTTCATCTTATAGTCTAAAGATATTTCAGCAAGTTTTATGTGGAAAAAAGAGCTACATGTTGGTGAAGTTATGGCAACTAGTCCACTGAAGAAGTTTGGGGCTATCTGTAAAAAATTTGGGGACATCATTTTTAGTTATCCACACAATGTACAAATCATTAGCATTCTTTATGTGGTAGTTAAGTTTAAAATGTGCTCTGGAGCCAGGCCGTTTAGGTCCAAATCCTGATTGCTATTAACTTGGTGTTTTACCTGCAGCAGTTTTCTTAACCTCTGTACTTCCAGCTCCTTGTCTATAATGTAGGGATAACAAAGTACCAACGTCATAGGGATGTTGTGAGGATTAAATAAGTTAAATCATAGAAAATGCTTAGAATGGCACCTGATACTTAGTGCCCAAATAAACGTTAACCATTCTTGTTACTATTAGCACACTTATGTGTAATCTCATGGAGAATCTAACCAAAAAGGAAAAAAAAAACAAAAAACAAAAGAGAACTATTTCCCTCAGATTCGACCTGGGTAGAATATGAGGTAATATGTGAACAAAGACCCCTGTAAACCAGGGAGGAATTTGGATTACATGCATGTTCAAATGATAGTACAAACAGCCTACAACGAAAACTGATTTCTGGTTAAAGATGGCACACTAAATGCACAGCTCTGTAAATGCCTAAATCCTCACTAAAATTACATTAAGATTTTTTTTCTAAACAGCATAATAGACTCCAAGGAGGAAAACAGGACTGGATGTGCCAACAGCAAAACCTAGAAAACAGAAGGACAAGAGTAAACTTACCCAACAGATCTTAGCAGAATTCTAGGCTGGCAGTGGGGAGAGCTGAAAGGGGGCGTGGTTAACCTCAGAGTACTCTTGGGTTGCCTAAGCCATTCTGGCAATATGGGTGAAGATTGGTTGAATGTATGTTTAAGAAACAGACCCCAGATCTTTATCTCCACTCCGGCAGAAAGCTTATTCTCTGGTAAGGGTCTCTGAGCTGAGAGGCTAGCAGGCACACTGTGCCAAGACTGGGTATGGATACCTGAGCTCCCTTTCCTCCAGATGCCGGCAACTGGCTTAGCCTCTCCAGGGAGGAGACTGGAAGATCTTTTCTGGAGTTTGGTCCATAAGAAAAGACCTCAAGTTACTGACAAATTACATCCGTGAAAGAAGAACACTTCAGGAACAAGAAAAAAGTTCTTAAAAATTAAAGGTGACCCACACCTGTAATCTTAGCTACCCAGGAGGTGCAGCTAGGAGGATCATAAATTTGATGTCAGCCTGGGCAACTTAGTGAAATCCCGTCTCAAAATAAAATAAAAAAGGGCCGGGCATGGTGGCGCACGCTTGTAATCCCAGTACTTGGGAGGCGGAGACCGGAGGATCCAGGTTCGCGG